>PVKN010014541.1:0-19108 GCA_004027915.1 Capromys pilorides | reverse complement strand
ATATGAGCACATAATGCTTAGATTTCACAGGTACCCACTGTCACTGTAACATTTGCAGTTGGAGGTGTAGCAGCAAAACCAACACAGATTTCCTTTTTCTCCTTCACAATTTCACAGATATCCTGTTTTTACCATCTTAGCAACCTCAGTGTGATTTTTTTTCAAATTGAGAACTTTCACTTTTTAACTTGAACAAAGCACTGCATCTCTTCTTCCTGTTGTATCTACAATGCCAGTATCACTACCCTTGTGCTTTGGGGTTATTATAAAATAAAATAAGGGCTACATGAGTACAAGCACTATGACACTATGAGAGCTGCTCTGATAAGTGAGACAGCCATTGAGTGATGCCAGGGCAGGTGGCATATACTGCATGGATACATCTGACAGAGTGACAGGCTCGCGTCACAAGTAGGTAGCCTGAGCCCTCATCACACTGTGTAGGACAGTGCACAATTGGAAACTTAACAACTTGTTTGCTGCTGGAATTTTCCATGTAATATTTTCACACATCACTTGACTGTGGGTAACTGAAACTGTGAAACGTGAAACCTCGAGTAGCCAAGTCTTGGTCTGTTTAAACCAGGTCCTCTCTGTACCGACCCTGCCTCCTCCTCCTGCTGCTTGTTTCTGTTATGCCAAAACCTTTTCTTTCTCTCAGTTCTAACCAGAACCAAAGTTTGGGAGCATGAGGATGAGTGCAGGTCTCTTATACAGTGGTGGGCCCACATAGAAGCCTGAACCCGCAGTGCCTTCCTTCTGTGTCTGCTCTGTGGTCCCCAAACACAGCATTGCTCAAGAGATGACCCTTAGATGCTTTGCGGCAGGCGTCTATGTCATCAGTAACCTGTCCCAAAGTGGCGGCCCGGAAAGGAGACGGGCACTTCCGTCTGACGTCATGCGTTTCTTTGATGTGCAGAAAAGACTGGGCATTAGTTTAGATCATCACAGGACGATCCAAAGTTCTGAATAGCCCTATAAAATTGCATGGAGTTGGTGCTACCCAGGCAAATAAAGAGTGCAAGATAGAATATGATGGTTTGGTAGAGTGTTTACTTCGGCAGAAAACAATGAAACGCATGTATACCATCAAGAAGCAGCGAGATAAGCTAATAAAGGAAGGAACGTACACCCCTCCACCTCACCACTTGGGCAAGGAGGAACCTAGGCCCTGAGCAGGGCAGCTGCCAATGGCTGGAGGCTGGTCTTCATGCTCTTTTCCACTGCAGTGATAATTTACTGCAAAATCTGTCAAATGTATAAACATAAAGAAATATGATATCCTAATTGTTCTGTTTTGGCTTAACTCATACTTTTCCATGATGAGATTTCATCTTATTTTGTACCTTTGGAAAACTGCCTCTACCTGTGTTTGTAAAATTAGTATTAAAGAAATAATTAATATTTTCTGGAAAAAAAAAAAAAAAACAGATGACCCTTAACCTGCAGAGCACCAAAGGCCTGAAGGAAAACCAGAGTTTTCCCCCTAGCATTCCTGATACTGCACCATGCCCAGAGTCTCTTAGCTCTAAGGCCTTGATCTCAGCTCAGAACAGGCCCGGGGCCCAGGGGCTTAGCCTGGCTCTGAATCTCACACTCCTCGTCAAACCTCTCCTGGCACCTTCGTGTGCCCCTCAGTCCAGTTTTCAGGCCCCTGGAGAATATCATGCAAGTTCAGGCAACTGGATATGGAAGCCGACGCTGGGTGCTAACCTCAGGGCAGCTGAAGGTTCGCAGGTGAAAACCACCAGCGAGCGGAGAGGCGGCAGGAAGTGGCAGGGCACTGGTGTGGCGGGCCCCCTGCCTTACTGTCACCACTAATAATAGCTTTTTATTGCTAGGACAATGCTCCAAACAAAATGAGAGGAAGAAACAGTCCCTGCCGTGGGGCCTTGTAATTTATCAAGGCTAATGGAGGAGGAAGGATCACTGGGGAGAGTGGGTTGGGGCTGGGCTGGGGATAGATCGGATTGTTGCTGGAGGTATAATTGGAAGATACCCACAGCTTTCCCGTGCATCACTGTTAGCTTTGTTGCCAGAGGACTGGGCTTCCAAGTCTTCCTTTCTCTTATCTGTCCCACTGGCTCTAAGCCCCTTAAAGCCTCTGAGAAAAAAAGCAGACTAAGGTTTAAATCTTGGACCCAGCACAGCAGATGACCTTGGGCATGTTCAATGCTTTACTTCTTAGCTTTTTATATCAGCAAGGGAAGTAACCAGATTAGAGACCAAGAGAGTAAAAAGTACATGGCAAAAGCGTTGATGCAATGGACGAGGGCTTGCTGCGATTTCCTTCGTATTTGCTAGAGAGAGGCTTCGAATGGCACGCATGCTTGGCCCTGACCAGTGCCACCACTGAGGGCCTATGTGCGCTACACCAGGGCTGTTGCGTTTCTGAACAGCATTTTCTTCTCTGTCAGAGTGGTTATGTGGATGTTTGTACCCTTTTCTATGTGCGGCTATGAGTTGGTGGTGTTTTCTCACTGGGTGCCAGATTCGTCGTACCAACAGCGCGGTGGCATTTGGGGCTGGAAGGGTTCTGTGCAAGCCGGCAGCCCACCCTGCCAAGTGGGAAGTGGGCCTCGGAAACGCTGGCAGCCAGGAGCTGCAGCTGTGTTGCAACAAGTCCGACTTAATTTGGGGGGTGGGACAGACAGCACTGTGTGGTGCTTCTTAAAAACCAGAAGAATGCAGCGCATTCACCAAATTATGAAAATGGCTGTGCTTCAGTAGGGGAAGCCAGAGGAGGATGTGTGAGAGCATTTTAAAAGGATAAAGATGCTGAGAATTATAAATGTATTATAATGCCCATGGTGCATAGAGTCTAAGTGGATTAACTCATTGCAGTGGAGTGAGCATCAGGTTTTCTTGAGGTGACTTTTTCCTCTGGGTTTGTAATTCTATTTTCATCTCTCTCATGTGAGACAGTCCCCTTCCGTCCAGTGTTGCTTCCTCAGCTCCTGGACACAAGCAGTCCTTCCTCAGCTCCTCTAGTGGCTGGGCCTGTCCACACCACCCCACCCTGCTAGCCCTCTCTGATAAGATGGGCCGACACTTCTCATCCTTGTGGACCTAAGAACAAGTGTAAGATGGGAGTCCAGTCGCATTCCTCTTCATAGTTTTTGACATCAACCCCTTTGTCTAGCCAATAAAAACCAAGTCAAAGAAAGCTATTTCTGTCCTATTGTGCAACTGCGATAAACCCAAAATACTGAGGGAAGTGACGAGCTCTGTAAGCTAAATCCTCCTTCAAATTGTGAGAGAAACAGGTTACGTACTGAAAGCCTAGGCAAACTGTGTACATGCATCTATCGTGCGGTAGTCCTGGATCTCTCCTCTCTGCAGCCGTTACGCTGTGTACCCGAGCTGACACACAGCCCATTCCTGCAGGTTTTCTATTTTGACACCTGTTTAAATCTTTCTGCTAGACAACCTTTTAGGTTGTTCAGCCCAGGTGAGAGTGACTGAGACAGAAGACAGGAAGGTGCCTTGCCCAGTTGGACTTCGACATTGGACCCATAAACCCACACAGGATAGGCGAGGGCATTTGGAGGAAGAGTGGCCACAGGGGCTGGAGAGGGGTGGCACTGGCCTCACCTTTTGCCTGGTGCCTGGACCCTTAGTCTCCATGGGCTTCCATTTTCAAGATCCTAAACTGAGGGAGCATGAATAGGAGGATGCTTTAAAGAAAACCTGTGAACTAAGTAACTGTTAGAGCCTCTTCCAGCGAGGCCACCTGGCCAGATGTCCACTTGAAGAGGGACCATGAATATCTTAGCAGTCCAGATGCATCCCTGGAAGGAGGTAGGCGTGCACGTCTGGGTGGCATCAAAGGAGTAACTCTATCTGGGAATCCAGCCACCTTCTTGGAGCACTGGCCAGCATGTGCCGATGCGTCCTCTCCCAAGAGCGTGGCCCTCCTTGAATTACCACACTTCATGGCTGGGACCTTACATATGTATTATTCAAGAGGCAGTACACTACCCCATGGCGTGCAGGTAGTGTGTCAGCTGGGATCAGATGAGTTATTGAATTCAGAAAGTCTTCATTTTGTATTCAGCTCGCTTCTCCCTGTTCCACTTGACTGCAACCATTAGTTCTCAGGGTCTTTGGGATTTCTAGCAGAAAGCGTCCAAGCCCTGGATACTGGGTGGTGTTCTGGCCTGTTCTGGAACAGGATAGGGACACCCAGGGGAGCAGTTATTCCATAGCCTCCCCTCACATCCAGTGGAGATCCTCCTGGCTGGTCTTTGTTTTTCTTATGTTTTGTACAGATTGGTTTGGGGGAAGGTTTGCAGGGATTCACTGTCTCTAGTCAGTGTTCTCCCGAGATACGGGGCTCTAAATGTGACCTCATGACCTGCAAACTCTGCAAAGACATTCAGGGGTTCAGCTGCCCCCCCCTCCCGCTTGTGTAAGGCTCTAGGCCAAATCCCACCTGCTGAAGGGGAGAGGTGACATCCTGTAAATCCATAAACGTTTACAAGGCTGTGCTTGTGGCCCCAGGAGGGCAGTCTGTTCACGGGAAGGAAGGGAGCTAGCAGGGAAGAGTTCCACAGTTGCACATTTCCTCCCCCCACAAACAAAGTTCTGTTTACCTTTGCAAGTGTCTGTCATTGTTATCACCCACTGGCCAAACTCCTTCTAAGGGCTCGGGGTTGCCAGGTGCATTTCCTCCCTGGCTGTCCCAACCTCATTCCACCGAGGCATTGCCACACCTGTTTCCAACCTGACTTGTCCAGTCTGGCCCTCTGATCCTCCCATCCTCAGTCACCAGGAGAGCAATAGCAGTAGCTGGCACTAGTGGCCAACATCCCATGAGCACTTGGACTCAGCCAGGCACGTGAAGGGCATCACGTGTAAGAATGAGAGCAGAGTGGCGGGCAGAGATCAGACAGGTGCGCAGATGTCATGTGATGTGCCCTCTGCCACCCCACAGGGGGCACACTGCACTTCCTTAGTAAGAAGAGAGGAGAGAGGAAGGAGAGAGGGGACCTTAAAATGCTATGTTAATCATTATGCACTGCAATCCCGTCCTAATAAAAATAAAATTAAGAAGGAAAGAGCAGATGCGTCTGTAGAGCTTTCTAGGCAACAAGTACAGGTCCAAGGTTGGCACCTGTTTTGACCCACAGCCACCTTAAGAGGCAGGTGCAGGTACTGTTTCCACCTTGTACATGGAGGACATGGAAGCACCGGGGAGTTGAGTAAGGTGCAACACGAGATTAAACAACACATGGTTGCACTCAGCCCTCCAGCAGTTATGATTAATTGCGTCTCTGTAAGTCCTTGGCAGGTGTGCTTCCATCTGAAAAGGTGAGTGCCTCCCCCCCACCCCCGTCTCTGTCATTGAAGGATGCAGTGGAAGCCCTCATAAAGTGGCACGAATTGTCATTCCTTCTTCAAACGAGTTGTGGGAGTGCACGTTAGTGGTCAGTGCTGTGGAATGAGTGAAGTTTGCAGCCACGTGACAGCCCTTCAGGTGCGATTGAGCCCCTTGGTGTTGAGCCTTTATGTGAGCAGATAAGATAGAGGTGCTCAAGAGGACTCCTGATCAGGTGTTTTTGGGGTTATTAGAGAACTCAACCGGAAAGCCCCAGGAGGCAGCCAAAGCCCAGGGATATCTGGGTCTCATCTCTCCAGAAGGGACCCTGGGGTGGCAAGGGAGACTGAGGCTGAATGGCCCATGTTAGTTGGGAGGCACTTTGGAGGAGCTAGGTGAGTCCATGTGGTTATCAGTGACCCTGGGGGCCATGTGCCAGAGTCCATTTTGACCTGAAGATGGTTGCTGGTGTCTCGCCTTCTGGATTTGATGGCTAGGTGCCCGGATGTTAGAGAGGAAATCTTGACTGAGAGCTAAAGGCCTGGGGTCCCAGTGGCTTTGAAAAGGAACAAAGTATCAGCTCTGCTGGAGACGGTATGTGGACGGTTTCATAAACAGGGATTTGAGGTTTGTCTTCTTGGATGAACACAAGAAGCCATCAACCTGGTATGACTATTTAAACTTACATTTTAATTAAAATTGAAATTTTAGTTTCTTTGTCACTTCAGCCACATTTTGAGCACCGAGTGTCTTAGCTACTTTTCTCTCGTTGCTGGAACAAATACCTGACACACAAGCTTAGGGGAGGAAAGGTTTATTGAGCTTACGGTTACTGGAGGTTTCATAATTTAAAGCAGCCTAAATTATGTAACAAGACCTCAAGACTCCACGCCATTGTGTCCAGGACAATTTGCTCCATACCTCCAAGAGACCGCTGCCTGGGAGAGCGGGGGAGAACCTCCCTAACAGTGCGTGCTGTCAGTTTAAGGGTTGAAGCCTCTCTTGGCCATGCCCCTCAAGCCCCGCCCCTCAAGCCTCACGCTTAACAGCCTCATGTTTTACGTGAGGCTTTGGGGGCACAACTACATGCAAACCATAACACCAAGTAACCACTAATAACAGTGTTGGACATTCACTTTTGCACAGTTCCAGAAAGTTCTAGAGGTTACCAGATTCTTCTGAGGGTGTGGCAGCAAGCCTACTCTTTCCTAGGTTAGGTTCTGTGGCCCCTTCTAGTCCGAAAGTTCCCCTTCTACCTCTGACTTCCAGAGGCCTCCTGGAGACTTGGTTGCTTGAGTTGCTTTTGACAACTGCCAATCCTAATTGCTTCAGTCATGTTTTTCTTCCCTGCTTCCATGGTCTGTGGCTCTTGGGTTGATTTTCTTTTGATTTTCCCCTGCCAGCTGAGGGCAAGTAGTATGAGCTCATTCTAGAACAGTTGTCTTTCTTGTGTGTTTAGAGTAGACATAATTCAAGTCAGGATGAACAAGTCAGAATTCATAGGTCAGTTTACAAACCTCTCTTCTTAAAAACCCAGCTGGTCTTTGAACTGACTCTTGGGGGTGGTTGCATGTGTGGGGAATAATGATGTAGTTGCAAAGTGTTTAGAATTTGTTTTAACTTCCTGCCTACATCTGTGCCGCAGCAGCTACACTGCCCAGAAGGCCGCGTGACTGTCGCAAGTGGCTGGCTGGGCAGGTCGCTCAGAGCTACCCAGGGAGCCTCAGGCTAGAGACAGGACGGATTCTGCTTCATTCTTGCAGCTATATAGCTGCGACAGTCCACAAATCAGAACTTGGCCAAGGAGATTTTTCAGGATAAAATTTTCCTTCTAGGTGGCCCATGAGTCCCTGGATTGGCCCTCTGGAGAGTGAGGGTGTGTGTGTGTGTGTGTGTGTGTGTGTGTGAAAATAAACTTTATGAACCATTTTCATTTATTATCATTGGCAGTATGGCCTTGAGTGTTTGGAACCTGACACCAGCCTGGTTTTCCTGCTCTGCTCCCCGAGTCACACCCCACAGATTGCCCACACCAGGTCTTATTACCGAGGTGACTCCCTCACCCCAACGCCACCTCCTTTTCCCAAACAAACCTCCTCTGGCTCCAAGGTCAGAACCCCGGACAGCTTTTCACACAGCCACCAGATGGTGTTTGCTTTAGCCCAGCTCCACAAGCGATGTGTTATTGCAGTGGAGGTGCAGAAAATTATGACAAAACCGGGTTTGTTTCTCCTCTCAAAACCCGAGGCTGAAATTATGCAGTCTTCCTTCAAGCCTGACTTGGAGGAAAAGAGGGGGGGCTCCCCAGAATTAGACAGCGCTCTCCAGGGACCAAAGGGGGAACAGCAACACCACAAAGGCCAACTGCATTGTACTGATAGCTAGTGGCTGACAATTGTTTATTTTCTGTCTGCTTTGTTCAGTCCGCGTTTTCGCTGTGTCTGTCTTGGGTGTGATTATTTCTGTCCCTATCTGTCCCACTCCCCCTAGTAGATTACAAAGTGACTGTAGTGTGGGTGCCACATGAGCTGAGGATCGTGGCTAGATTTCACAGAGGAGCAGGGGTGGGTGGTGGGTTTGTGCCGGGTGTTTCACAAAGCCCTAACACCTACCCAGTCGGTGGATTAATAGCATTTTGGATGAATGACAATGTCCTAGGTTTTGGATAGCATAGCCATGTCTAAAAGGAAAGATCAGGAGGTAGGTTTCTGTCTTAGTTACTTTTTGCTCATTGCTGGGACAATACCCGACACTCAAAATGAAGGAAGGAAAGGTTTATTTAGCTCACAGTTACTGGAGGTTTCAGTCCATATTTGGCTGGCTCCAAGGCAGAGAGGCACATGGCAGAGAGCAGCAGTTCATGGCAGTGGAACAGCAACAATCGTGACAGAGGCAACCGACCAACCAGGGCAGCAGAGAGCAACAGCAAGCGTCTGTCTCTCTGTCTCTCTTTATATTACATTCAGGCTCTCTGCCTCAGCCTGTCCACCTTAGGCCACACCCATACTCCCAGCCATACTCAGACCGATAACCCCATCAGTACTAAAACACATAATCCCAGTTGATTAAGAGTCAGGTAATCCCAGCAGTACTCAGATCCATAGTCCCATCAGTACTAAAACACATAATCCCAGTGGATCATGACTCAAGCTTCAAACTCTAGAAGTCCTTGCCCCATGATTGCATGAGGCTTTGGGGGGACAACTATACATAAACCGTAACAGTTTCCTTGAAGGAGGCCAGTGTGGGGTCTCACATTCCTCTTTCCCCAGTCACAGCTCCTAAGACAAAACTGGTGGAGGGGAGGGGTTCATCTACCTCACTTTCCTCAGTTGTAAAAAAATAACATGGAGCCACACAGCCTCCTAAACACGTTGTCCTCTTCGCTGTGTCTGGGATCTCTGCTCTGAAGTATCTGGAACCTTCTACCATGTGAATTTGTCCCTTTCGTTTCCCACCACCCAGGAGAGGAAAGTGGGGAAGTGCTGGTTGATGGAGTCACCACAGGCCCAGGCAGGCCCATTGCTCCTGGCTCCAGAGATCTGTGTGGGGGAGGGGGAGGTCATATCTCAGAAATAGTCCAGGAGCTTAGAAAGAACCAGAGTGGTGAACCCATCTCAGTTCGTCTGTGAGCTTGGGTTTTCACATTTGCAAAGAAGGCATGTTTAATTTTCCTTGTTCACCTGAATGATGTCGTGCAGACAAGTGCTCTGAGGGCTGGCCAGATAGCTCAGCTGGTTAAAGCACCTGCTTAAGCAGACACAGGGACCAGAGTTCAATCCCTGGCATGCTGTGACAGCCCGCTGTGGGGGAAGTAGGGGTGTGTGCTGAGATGGCAATTGAGACTGGGTGTGGTGGTGCGCACCTGTAATCCCAGTGCTTGGGAGACTGAAAACAAGAGAATCACTATGAGTCCCATCTGTGTAGTAAGACCCTGTAGACCCTGTCCTAAATACAAAAGATAAAAATAAAAATAAAGTACTCCATACAAAACAGGGTTTTCTCCTCAAGCTGTCCAATATGGCAGGCACATGCAGTTTTTAAATCAAAATGCAATAAACATAAAAATTTAGTTTATAGTCATCACTGGTCTTCTTTTAAGTGCCTGGAGGCTGCACCAGGCGAGTGGCTAGAGTTGAATACGCCGCTATGCATGGTCTAAGATCATAAGGGGTGAAGACACCCCTCTTCGCTCTGGGGAGGAAGAATAGGAGTCGGTAGTCATGAGAGGCTGCCCCGTGGGAGGTGGAGTTAGATTCTAAGCCTGGTCAGTTACCACCCTAAGATTTGGGCAAGTGACCTCTCCTTTCCAGGAAGGCTCCGTGCGCTCCTAGTTGGCTCCATACCCGGTGCATAATAATTGCTTACGCTACTAAGCCATTGACATCAGGACTTGCTAAGTTGAGGGGTGTGGTTGTCATTGCTGCTACTACCATATAGGAAATTGCAAATGGACAGAGACCATGCCTCTTGGGAGGAAGGACCAATGAACTTCACAGAGAGGGTCAGCGAAACGGGTCAGGAAGCACTGGGTAGTTTTAAACCCAACATAGTGAGGGCTGAGTAAGGCTGAGTACCAAAGATCGAGCCCTTCCCTGAGAGAGCAGATTTCACTCTACTCAAGCAGGTGGGGGAGGGGGCACTGTTCCCAGGCAGGAAGGCACGGTGCTAATCACAGGACTTTTGCTTCCTCTGTCGCTCCTCCTCCGTGAGCTCCCTGCACACAGGAATTTAATAATAAGCAAGGCAGGCTTGCCTGCCTGCAGAGGGGGCAGAGTCGGGGGCCTGGTGACTCACAGGCTGTGCTCCCAGCTGCCTGGGTGAAGGAGGGTGAGAAAGTCCAGCGCTGTGTGTCTCCTGGCCTAGGTGTGGCCCTGTGTGTGATGCAGCAGGTGGCCTGGGTGCTGGCGAGGAGGTGGGAGAAACATCCACGCAGGGCCTGGAACCTGTGGCTTAGCAACAGGAAGAATGCAGAGGGGCAAATTCAGACTGGGTCTTCCCTTTGGAGGAGTTGGGGACCAGCTGGAGTGGGAGGAGGAAGCTCAGGCCAGCACGGCCAGGAGGTTTTCAGATTCCGATGGCAGCTTCGGCTGCTGCAGCTCCTCTCCCTTGCCTGAGCCATTCTTAGGCCCTGTGACAGTCACTTGGTCAGTGCAGGAGAGGACTTGGTCACCTGTGGCTCCCTGAAGGTCATCCAGTCTCTTTGGGCCAGCTGGCAGCTTCACTGGCCCCCACACTAGGTCAGGGGGGACTCTTGTGGTTACAGATTAAGGAAACAATTTTGAGTAATTGGTGGACATGAAAAGGAATTGGATTATTAGAAGCAGAAGAAGCCCAAGGATGGGAAAGTTTCTGAGCCTCAAAAAGGTGCAGATTCAGGGCTGGGGGATCTTCTTCTTCCTTTCTCAGCCACCTCCCTCCTCGCAGCCCTCGCCCCCTCACTCTATCTGTTCTCTCTTTTGTGTGAATAGGGTGGGATGGAGCTGGAGTATGCACATGGGAAACACGCTGTGCTCAGGTTAGGAGCAGTCAGTCTCAGGCTCCGTGGTGATGCTCTCTTGGTCCCCCCGAGTGGGACCAAGAAGGACTAGGTACACAGTGGTCACTGTGAGTGGCCCAGGCATTGCAGAAAGTCCTCTCCCACTCCTAAAGAGAAGCCAACCGGGAGAAGGGTTGCAGTGTGGCTGCTTCAGAGAGTGGACCAGCAGAAGTGGGTGGATGGGGTGCCAGGGTCCAGGAAGGGGCTCCCTTCCCAGTGACTCCCTTCCTGGCAGCCCCAGCCATCACTTGTCTGGGTTGATGGCATACCGGGCTCTGGGGACCGTGACGTTATCGGTGACTTTCCTTTCAGCTCTCCTCTCCGAGCCCTGAAACCTGAGTTCCGATGCTCTGGCTGGGTCTGCTGGTAGGGCTGGAACTTACCTGAACATGGCCTGTTCCCTTGTGGCCAGGGGCAGTGCTGACCTCTTGGACCCCTGAGCACCCCCACATGGTACACTGTGAGCATTGGGGGCGGGGAGCTGGGTGAGGACACCCCTCTACTGGCTCCCAAGCTGCCCAGGACACAAACAGAACCACAGCGACCAGGCAGAGTTCAATATTTTCCCACCTCCAAACGCCTGTTGTTTTTCAGTCTCTCCCTAGTTTACCACAGCTGTAGTTGAGATCAGCACAGTGGCTGTGGAGCCCTGAGGACAGCTTTGGAGGCGAGCTGTTGGGCAGACCTGAGGCCTCGCCAGCACCAGTCTTTGCATGGGCAGAGGACCTGGGAGTCCGTGGCCTATCCCATACAGGTGTCACCCACCCAGGGATGGCATGCAGCCACCAGAAATGCTCTCCCAGCTCTGGCCAGGAAGTAGGGTAGGAACAAGCTCCCACCTGGAAAGGATTTATTCACTTAAAATTGACAACTGTGTGTGTGTGTTCTGAGACAGGGTCTTACCATGTAATTCAAGTTGGACTTGAACCTCCTGTGTAGCCCAAGCTAGCCTCTTGGTAAACCCCCTGCCTCAGGCTCCTGAGTACAGTCAGGCAATATCACACCTGGCTATTCCTGCCAACAGTCTGACAGAGTAGATTCAAGTACCCTGATTTTAAAGATGAAGAAGTTGAGGCCTAAAGAGTTGAAGCGAAAGTCACACAGTGGATAAAGTGGGGGTGAAAATTTAGAATATCACAGGCTGACTCTTTCACTGGCTTTCCAGCACAGGGACAAATACCTGACATGATCAACTTACGTTGGAAAGATTTATTATGGTGCATGGTTTCAGCCCACAACCAACTGGTTCCTTTGCCATGGCTCTAAGGACCCTGTGGCTCTGAGGACTCCACGGCAGAAGGGCTGAGTATGAGGAAAGTTGTTGGCCTCAGGGCAGCCTAGAAGCAAGGAACCTGAAAGAGCTTTTCAGAAAGGGTGGGGTGGGCAAGATACAACCCCGAAGCCCAGGCCTCCAGGACTCACTCCCTTGCATGAGGCCCACATCCTAGTTGTCCCCTCCCAAAGATGCCACCAGATTTTTACGAGCCTGTGCGTGAACTCAGCCACTGAAGTTACAGCCGCCATCCTGTGATCACCTCAGAAGCCTGTCAGCTGGCAGCCACGCTAGTGACGCAATGAGCTCGGTGGGGGAGGAGTGCGTTAGCAACAACCAAATCAGGAGCTGACGGTAAGCCCAGCCCTCGACCACCGTGGGGAAGAATGAATGAACTTCAGCACAATCATCTACAAGAAATGCTTACCACAGGCATGAAGTTTGTGCTTGGTCTAACGCTCTTCCCCGCATGCAGTGTTATCCTGTGTTTTGTGCTAGAGCCCGGCTGCAGATGATCCTGACCACATGCTAAACATGCACAGGGCTTTCCATCTCTGTGTTGCCAGTGAAACTGCTGTTTCTCTGCCTCTGCCACCCCCAGCCGACCTGAGTCCACTTCCGTTTTCACTTCGAGGTTTTGAAGGTCAGGGAAGCCCTGGGAGATCACGCTGTTCTTTGCTGAGTGTTTGAGAGCTGTTTATTAACCTAACACTTGGAAGGGATTTTAAAAATAGATAAGAGAAAGTGCCACCTCTCGTGGTCAGCAAGGACACAGCTAGAGGTCAGCACCCCTTTCCCAGGGGCAGGTGACCCAGAGGGATGTGTGCTCCCTACCAGTGCCTGAGCTGGCTCCTAAAAGAGTAGCTTTGGCCATTGTGTCTGAGACTCAAGTCCATGCAGGTCTGACCTGGGACGAAATGGCAGCTCTGGGACCAACTCCGAGTGCAGGACTAGAGAGCCAAAGCTTGGCCCTTCCTCTCTTCTCCAGGTGCCCCCTGTGTCTTCTAGCCTAGAGAGGACCTAGGCCACAGCCAGGTGGGGCTTTCCAGGACAGTGCTGTGTAAGCCCAGGGAATGCCCTGGGCTGAGTCACCGCCCTGGCCCCTGGAGTTGGGCTGTGCCTTAGAGAAGAAAACCCACTCCTGATGTCTGGCACCTGCCCACGGGCTCCAAGCTTTCCCTTCTCAAACGCCGAACCTGTGCCAGGCATTTTCCGTAAATGATCTCACCGAATCTGCATAGACGCCTCAGAAGAGAGTCAGCCTCGCTGTGCCCATTTTCAGAGACAATAAATCTACAAACTTGGGATGAGCCCAGGACCTGTTCCCTAGGGTTACTGTTGCGGATTAGAGGACATGGCAGTTGGGTGCCAGAACACAGCAAGAGCTCTTTAGATGCCAGTGACTTCCACTGCGAGCAGGGGAAAAGAGATCCCTGATAAGGAATGCAGGGTTTAGGGGGTATAGGCTCTCCTGGGGTCACAAGGCTAGGCCTTGGAGTCAGCCCTTGCCTGAAACAGGATTCAATACAGTTGAGCCCCTCATTCCCCTCTTCCCAGCTCAGTGTGGAGATATCAGTCAGTGCCCCCCCCCAAGGCCCCACACTGTCCACAAGATGCCTCAGTTATCTTAAGTGAGAGAGCACTTTGAAAGTTGGAAGGTTCCACCACTGAGCCACACATCCCCTGTCCCCTTGTCAAGCTCCCGAGGCCAGTGAGCTGGACTGCAGGGGGACGGTGGCCTCCAGTCTGAGATGCTTTGGTCCTCTGTTTAGCTGTGACTGGGTGAGCTGCTCGACCTTTCTAGCTTTAGTTCCTCCTTCTGGAGAACGAAGATAGTGTGCCCAAAGACTTTGAGGGTTCACCAAAGCCATGCCTGTGTGAACTACTTGGATCTGAGAAAAATAGGGGCCCTGTAGACCGCAGCCCATGGTGATTCGCTAGATGTGTCATGGCTTGCGCTGGGAAGACTTGACTGGTCATTTCCCCTGCCATGCACACACACACACACACACACACACACACACACACACACACACACACACAAAATCCCCTACTCCCCTAGGATGACAGTATAATTCCCCCACTCAGTGCATCTATGACTGCTAAAGAGCTATCACTCAAGGCATGGTGTACAGGCCCATAATCCCAGCACTCTGGGAGGCTGAGGCAGGAAGGTCAATAGTTTGAAATCAGCTGAGGCAATTTAGCAGGACCCTATCTCAAAAACAGTGGGACAGCTGGGGGCATAGCTCTCCACAAAAGGAAAGGCCACACCCAGCATTCGCTGCAGCTCGCTGAGCCTCGTGGGCAGAGCACAATCAAGATGACCCTGTCAGCCGCCACCCACCACTGGCCTCAGTGTTGTTACTGCTTCTGGGTGTCACATGCTTCTCCCAGAGTGCCTGACAGCATCTGGAGCGAAAATCAGGCCCCAGGATTCCAGGAGTCAAAGAGCAGCTGCGATATCTCAGCAGGAAGTGGGCCCTTTGGTCTTCTGCCCTCTCAGTTTAGCACCAGTGCCTTCAGTCAGGAGGGCATGAATGGCTGTGACTCAGAATGACAGCAGAAGTTCACAGATCTGTGCTGCAAACAGGCACCCACGACGTCATTCCTGCTTGGAGGCATCCTGCCTTTTTTTAAACAGTGCAGGCGGTCTTGAATTCATTTAGCCCAGGTTGGCCTAGAACTCACAATAGTCCTTCTGCCTCAGCCTCCTGAATACTGGGATTACAGGCATGCACCACCATGCCTGGCTGGGTCTTATTTGTAAAAGGCAGAAGCCACTCATTGGGTGGAGCGGCCACGAGCCCTGGACAGGGAGGAGCTTCAGCACAGCTATCTTGAACAGTGACCACGTGGAGCGATTTCCCAGCAGGGCAGGGCACTGCCTTGCAGGCCTGCTACTCCGCTTCTCCCATCCCCTGCAGCAGGGTCTGAGGCACAGGATCCTCCTGTGGAATGCTCACAAAGCATCTCCGCAGAGCTTGGCCCTTCCCCGCAGCCTGTCTGGGGCCATGGCCAGTCTCTGATGTAAACTCAGCCCTAGACCCTAAAAGCTCAGTGTGGCTCTGTATTAATAGAGGGAGAACATTGATATGTTAGAATGTGAGACCACCAAATTTTCATTCTATCTAAAGATGAACCCATCTTTTAAAGGAACAGAAATTACTGACTCAAAACTCTGGAGGTGAGAGATGCTGACAGGCCTGCTGGGTTGTGTCTTTCCTGTACGTGGACTCCCAGGAAAATGTCCTACGTGTTTCATCCTTCTAATACCTCCTGTCCTTCATCACCTTTTCCCTTCATGGTGGCAGGGACGCTGTCAGCATAGGAATCCAGAGGATGAGGAAGCCCCTCCTCTTCCAGCCTGTCCCCAGCCTTCCAGATGCATGCATGGACCATTAGTTACACCCCTCCTGCCCAGGACTAGTTCATTATTAGAAAGCGCTGCTGTGCCTGGCTTCCCCAGTGATGACAGGCGTAATCCTATGTGGGCACCAGGGCAGCGTGAAGGAAGCAAAGCCCACCCTGAGGCCCCTGCATCTGGTCCTGCTGATCCTCAGCTTGGTGCCCTTTGATTGTCGCCCTGGCCTTGGAGCTGCTCCTGATGCCAGCTCAGCCCCACCTCTGATGAATGGAGTCAGTTTATCCTGTGGCAGATTGGCCAAAGGTGGGAGGTGTCCTTCGAGAGCCCTCCTGCCTTTGAGCTTTAAGGAGTAGGCTAGAGGCAGGTACACACATGGTCTGTTTCTTTTTATTCAGTCTGAAAGCCTGGGGGAAAAATTAGCTGTAATAAGTAGTGACTGGGGTTATGATTTTATGTGACCTGTCAAATCTTCTGTGTCCATTAGCTGTCTTTGGTGGTGAGGAAATTCATAGCATTGACTATTCAGTGTCTCTGTACATATATATAATGCCTTTGTAGAGGCAAATACCTTCTTCTCTGGGAAAATGGTCCACACAGACTAGAAGAGCTCAAGCAGTGGGGTACTGTCTTAGTTACTTCTACTTGTTGCTGGGACAAATACCCAACACTCAAAATGAAGGAAGGAAAGGTTTATTTAGCTCACAGTTGCTGGAGGTTTCAGTCCATATTCGGCTGGCCCAAGGCTGAGTGAAACAGGGCAGAGAACATCCAGTTCATGGCGGTGAAAAAGCAACAATCACAACAGAGGCAACCAACCAACCAGG
This sequence comes from Capromys pilorides, assembly GCA_004027915.1. NCBI lineage: Eukaryota > Metazoa > Chordata > Mammalia > Rodentia > Capromyidae > Capromys > Capromys pilorides. The sequence continues at coordinate 2,785 of PVKN010014541.1, read as the reverse complement.
GTGCAGAGAGCAACAGCGCGAGTCTATTTCTCTGTCTCTCTGTCTCTCTTTATATTACATTCAGGCTCTCTGCCTTAGCCTACCCACCTTAAGCCACACCAATAATCCCATCCATACTCAGAGCGATAACCCCATCAGTACTAAAACACATAATCCCAGTGGATCAAGAGTCAAGTAATCCCAGCAGTACTCAGACCCATAGTCCCATCAGTACTAAAACACATAGTCCCAGTGGATCATGACTCAAGTCTCAAACTCTAGAAGTCCTCGCCTCATGATTGCATGAGGCTTTGGGGGGACAACTAGACATAAACCATAATGGGTACCAAGGGGTGCTCCTCAGGAGCTGAAGGAGGGAACAGTGAAGGGGCAGCGTGACAGCTTTGGAGCCTGGAATCCCAAAGCCTGCCTCAGAGCCTCATTGGTGAGAACCCGCCTGTACTACAGTATAAGTCAAGAGTCCTCTAAAACAAGTTGCTCTTTGTTGTCAGCCCAGGTGAGGCAGGTGGAGTTGGAAAAAAGGCAGAGGTGAGAATGAGTCTGCGTTGGCTCAGTCTCGGCCAGACTGCGCTGTATGTGTGGGCACAGGGCCTACAGGGACCTTCCAAGCCCAGGTTATCAGCGTCTGGGGACCACACACAGCCCTGGGCCTCATGGAGCTTCCAGTCCAGTGGGAACTGGACACAAGTGATGATGTCACAGAGCAGATGTGGTGAAAGAGGGGGCCAGCGTAGTCCTGAGAGGACAGGGCTTACAGCTCAGCTCTGCCCAGATCATAGCTTCTGTTCTGTCATTTGCAAAGTGAAAATACAGCCTCCCTTCACCAGCTAGTGCAAGACTTAGTGGGACTGCATATGTTTAGTGCTCAGCATACAATGGGCCTTGGTCCCTGGACAAATGCGTATGAAAATGGTCTCGTGGCACGTCTCCATTCCTTCAACAGGTAGTTCTCAGGAGTGAGGAGATAGCTTGGCATTCTCAATGACTGCCATTTGATTCCCAGTGCCACCTGCCATGCCAGCTCCAGAACCCCGGGCAGGTTGTGCCTCTCCTGAAACCCGGTGTGGTGGCTCACCCCTGTAATCCCAGGCAGCCCTGGGGAGGCCGAGACAGGAGGATCACTATGATTCCTAGTAGCAAGACCCTGTACCAAATAAATTTTAAAAGATTTTTTTAAAAGTATTTCTTGAACACCTACTGTATTTCAGGCACTGCTATAGGTGCTAAGAACTGTATAAGGCAGGCAAAAGCCCTGTCTGCCTGGAGATTCTATAGTGTTTGGGGAAGACAGGCAATAACTACGTAGGCTGTGTGGCGTATTTGATGGTGTTAGTGTTCTAGAGAAGAACAATACAGGAAGTGTGAATAGAGAGAGCCAGAGGCAGACAGTTCAGGCCAGGGAAGCCCTCTCTGGAGAAGTGGTGCTGGGAAACCATGCACAGATGCCGGGTGAGGAGCCAAGCGGGAGGAGGCCCCAGCACTTCACAGGTCTGCGAAGCGCAGGGAAACGGGTGGCACAGCTCGAAAATGGACAGCAGAGAATACTGGGCTTCAGGGCCAATTGGAAGACTGACTCCGAGTGTGGTCGGGGCTGAAGGAGCAGCATAAAAGGGTTTTGGAGAGAGGGGGGCATGATCAGATTGAGCTTCCTGGCTTTCGCAGGCTTTCATAGTCCTCCTCACCAAGTGGGGAGTCAAAAGCAGAAGTAGGGGGACCCACGAGGTTATTATAGGAAGCCAGGGAAGCTGATGGCGCTCAGGCGAAGTGGTGTCAGAGGAGAGCTGAGCTCCTGGTCAGGGCTGCCCCGCCCCATCCAGGCCTGGCTTCACAGGGAGGAAGAGGAAGTTGTGCCACCACAGTGGGCACCTTAACCCTGGACTTTTGGGTACCCTGGCCCCTACTGGCACCTTTTGAGGAAGCCAGATTGGCTCAAAAGAGTATGCCCTGGTGAGAGCTGAACTGAGCCCCCCACATAGAGGAGACCTACAGAAATGCAGGGGGGTTGGGCCTCGCCCGGCCATGGGGTGGTTCCGAGCTCTCGCTCTCTTGGCTCGAGACTTTGTCTTCTCTGTTCTCCCTCAGGTCTTCACAGCTGTTCGTGCTGTGGCCGGATTCTCACCCTGTAGGTAGTAGTAACCTATAAAGGAGGAAAAAGATCTCAAATTCTCTCTGGAGGGTTCACCTGGCTTCCTCATCGCAGCACTGAGCCTGACCCGCTAGCATGGCTGAACTCCGTAACCGTCTCAGCTGAGTTTCATAGAAGTAAATTCCAGGAGCTCCAATTTACAGACAGGAAAAGCTTGACACACACACACACACACACACACACACACACACACACACACACACACGTAGGTTCAATAACTTCTCCAGGATGGTCCAGAAGTGGACGGTTTGTCCCCAAAGCCATTGCTTTTGGCTATGATTCCATAAAGTATTTCTAAATACTTTGCTTCCCTCATACGATTTAAACGACTTTGACTTTTGTTTTGTCTTGTTCTTTGAGTCACTTCAGACTGGCCTTAAGCTCTCTATGGAGGCCAGACCGGCCTTGAAGACTCCCTGTCCTCCTGCCTCAGTCTGTCAAGTGCTGGGATTACAAAGGTGTGCCACCAGGCCTGGTAACTTTAACTCTATAAATTTGAGGATTGCCAAGGGGGAAAAAGATGTTATTTCTGCTATAGATTATAGCTGCCAACAGCTCCACCAAATGTTTACAAAATAACCTGAATATTCAAAATTGCACTGGATATTTAAAAGTGGACAGAGTCCCTGAGCACTCCCA
>PVKN010014540.1:0-19110 GCA_004027915.1 Capromys pilorides | reverse complement strand
CTCCTCGTTCTGGACAACTGAAATCCTTCTGGGAGTCCAAAGGTAACAGTCAGTATCTCAGGTCTCAAAAGGATTAACACAGTTTCCAGAGGTTCTGGCTCACAGCCAACAGCAGACACACAGGTAAATCTAGGTCATTAAATTTATTTGACGTTTAATAAGCACCCACTATAAACTCAGCCACCTTTTCGCACCAAGTGTTCCTCAGGTTCCCACAGTCCTCAATGACTTATGACGGTTCCTGTTACCTTCAAAAAGAGGCAGCTTCATGGTCACAGTGCGTCTCCCTCCTCCAGCAGTTCACCTGCCCTGCAGGTTGGGGGCATGCTATGTCCTCTGCAGCCCTCAGATGCACCCAGAATCCAGAAACTGGATACATAGTCTTGACACTAGACATATTTCTGGGTATAGTTTCACCTCACTTCTCATCAAAAGCAACGATCCTCTTTACAATATTGTTCACTAAGCACCATCTAACCTCTACCTAAATATGCAGAGGCCTCACTCCCCACGAAGCATGCAGTGTTGGACAGCTCCAGGCAAGGGGACAATGTTCTGTCACAGAGTCAAACTCAGTCTACTTTGATCTTTCACCTGATGGTTCCATAACATACCAGGAAGCACAGTATCTCTTTCTTTGGCCATGATGGCCTTTTGCTTGATGACAACATCCGGATGGCTGCTTGTGCATCTTCAGCAGCAGACACTCAACTTCCCAGGTGCCCTCAGTAACAGGCCAGGACTTATCACTCTCCACAGCTAAGGCTGCTGTCCTCTGGTCAAGTGCTTGGCAGATCCTGTCCTTTCTGAAATAGTGTCACCAGAACCAAAGCCATGACTCTGGATGTCTTCTTGCCATCATGGAAGGTAACTTGTCTATGTGTCAGCTCTTCTCAGTTGAACCTTAATCAGGACCCCAGGGTCAGACAGATCGGAGTCAAAAACCTTGTTTCTCAGATCAGAAGTTCCAAGACTGAATAGGTTATTTGTTCTCTTTGATTCGTTTTTTTTTTCTTCAGAACTGGGGATTGAACTCTGGACCCTGCACTTTCCAGGCAGGCACTTGTGCCCCTGAGCTATCTCCCCAGCTTCTATTTGTCCTCTTTGAGATTTTGTTTTCTCAAACATAAAACCTCCTGAGGCTGCTGGGGGGCGGAGGGTTATTAAATAACTAAGATGTGTAAAATGTTTAAAACGGTAAGCACGCAAAATTGGTGGGTTTTAGTGGTAGTAATATTTTCTTTTTTAGTTTCTTATTATGCATGCATTTGTGATACATACTAATTATATTCGTCTTGGAGAACTGGTAAATATACAAATCAAATCTTATTCACTTTTCCTTTTCCTCCATAGCTTCCCATTCCTCTTCTCCAGAGCCCATCTCCACAAAGGCTACCTCCCTGTTTCCTACCAACTCTGTTATTTTTCTTTTTAAGTTTATTTATATTTTGGATTTCTCCTATGAGAGCAACAGTGATCGCACTGATACTAAGCATGTGGTGAGCTAAATGCTTACATTGCCCCCATCAATGAGTAACAAGTCATGCTTCTTTCTATTTGTACTGCTTCATTTTTGTTTTAACCTAAACACTAGGTTCCAGATTTATCCTGTTAACACTTTGTCTTGCAGATTTCAAATTAGCATTCAAAGCTGTTGAGTAGTTCTGGATTTTGATTCTGTCTTTTATGGTGTTAGTTATGCCCTCCAACTGTTACCTACAAATTCGATCAGCATCCCTGTGCTTGCATCTGACTCATGAAGTTAAAAAACAATCAAACAAGTGAGAGATTGAAGAGGACAAGGACCAGAATAATGTTATTCTGACTGAGGAGTCACTAACTCACTTTTCTTTGAGTTTAAAGACAAGCCCAGTAACTGATTAACAATATTTTCAGTTAGCAGACTACAAAATATTTTTTGTCAAAGTAAAAATTCATTACGTGTGTAGTTTCTCTCGTACTAAGTTTATAATCTCAGTAAACAAGATGAGGTCTTCATAATATTTTTCTTAATGAATCCTCACTGGCTTCCAGTGATCACTGAATTGAAGTTTAAATTCCCAGGCCAATCTGCCTCACAATCCTCTAGTGTTTGGTTGGAACTGAGTTCACATTTTTGTATTCTCTGTGCCCTCTCCTCTTGTCCTAAGTAAAACATTAGCGTTTGCTGGTTTCAGGTCCTTGGGCATATCCCACTTGTTGGTGGCTTTTCCCAAATTTAACAATAGTAGTAGCCCTGTGATTTTATCAGCAGTTGCCTCTACAGAGGTGATTTTATTAGGGTTCCTTCTGAAAGCCCTGGACCCCTTAACAAGTCACTGCCTCTCTTTCCCACATCCTACAATCTATCCAAGTCAGTAATCAGGGAGTTCTCAGCCACTATTTAATAAGTGGTACCTAAGCTCTTTCACTACCAGTTTGCTTTTTGTAAATATAAAAATCAGTTGTCCCTTTTCTAGATCCTCAAAAGCCTACTCAGATTGTTCTGTCCAGGTCACTTTTAGACAGTCAGCACTTTCTGAGGCCTGCCGAACACAACATCTGCTGCCTCTTCCTAGACTTGGGGAGCCCGTCTTTCCTCCCACTCACTTTTGAGCAAGAACTTGCCTGCTAATGGGTTCTTAGAATATCCAGCATCACATGAGCACACTCTCTTCCTAGCCTGCCTTCGTGCTAGTCTGTTTCTATCCAAATCCAAAAGGTCCTTTACATTACCATTCCCCAAGCTTCAGGGTCTGTGGAGACCAGATTATGTCCTCCGATCTGCTAGATCTGCTACACTGTGACTGCTTAGTGAAGGAAACCTCCACCATCTTTCCATTTTGTCTCCTTCAGCCTTTGCAATAATTTGAAAGGAGGCTCTGGGAAGGAAGGGGCCAGCAGCTCCTCCAAAGCGCTCTGTGCTCTGCCAGAAGGAGATAGAGACGGTGTTTTCCTGAGAACTGGTGAAGACAGCTAAGCAGCTGCTACACATCTTCTGTTCCTCTTGGGTCAAGAAATCCTCAGGATTACAGACTGATGTCCATACACCACATAGGTGCATAAATGTGGCTGTTGCAGATGCAGTTAGGCACACACATTCAAGATCAGGCACTTTTGAGCTTTTTTGTGTCTAGGAACAGGATCCAAAGGGGGACTCACAGATCACTAGTCAGTGTTTCTGGGATTAGTTTGGGAGATGTTCCTCAGGACCAGGTGCCTTGAGTCTTTGCAATGTGAAGGGAACATGGGCTTGGCAGCCAAGTCCAGAGGGTGTGTGGTTTACCTCTGCCTCCAGAGAGCTATGTGGCCTGGAGAAGTCACTTAGTCTTCCCAGATTAACGGCTATCTCCTAGAGTGGCCATGGGAGTAAGACATGTTTCAATGAGCTAGCAGAGTAAAGTCCCTAATACAGGGCACAGAGGAGGCCTTCTACAGTCCATCACTCCTGCCTTGACTCCCTCTTTGGCCAGCCTGTTCTGCCATCAGAACTTCAGTTTTCTCCCTGGCTGTTTGTGTGCTGAGCCTTCCCTCAGCTCCACAGTCCTCTGATGATGATTTTCCAATAGCCTTGTAATAGTTTTTATCAGGAAGAAAGATGTTCACAAGAGGAAAACAAATGCTTGAGTACAGTACAATGCATGAGACTCTGAGCTTAGGGAGCCCAGGCACAAGAAGGAGCCAAGCATCAAGGACTGGAGAAAAACAGAGAAGTTATGAGTAAAGGGAAAGAATATTTGTAAAACACACAGATTTCCAAGGTAGTTGAGGAAATGGACTCAAATCTCTGCACAACTCAGGGTCCACCTGAGTCCAAGGAATAGTGACTAAACAAAGACCAAGTGATGGGTTTTCTGCTGGGTTTTAAAGTGATGGAGCATCTGCAAGGGGGCTGTATTTGGAAGCACAGCTTTGTACCTGTGGTTGCCAAGTGGTAGCCCAGCAGAGCTACTTTTCAAGACCAGCCAGGATGTGAGATTTCCTAGCCAAAGTTGTACCCTGCTCTACCTGTTGGTGCTTGAGGACCTTCTGGGTCCACCTGAAAGAGTGGCCCCAGGGCTTAGCTTTCATGTCTTTTCAAAGAGACCTCTTGCCCAACTCAGGCTATGGCATCTTTGTTTGTCTGTAGGCTTCCAAGTGAGACTTCTCCTTTGAACCCAACTCTCTAAATCCCCAGAGTCCTGATGCTTCTTTCAGGCTGACATGATCATTTCTCAATGCCTCATCACACAGTTCAGAGGATGCCAAATCTGAAAATGGCCTTATAGTGGCTTGTGATGGCCCAGGGTGGATGGAGAGGCGATGGCAGAAACTTGCAATAGAGGCATGCAAGCTGGGAGAAGCAGAAAGCCCTTGGGGTGGTTCTGAAGTGCCCCAGTAGAGCATATCACCTGGGAACAAGGTGCACAAAGCCCCTGCCTTCCAGCTGGGGGAGCTGAGGCCCTGGCTGGAAGCAGCAGGCACAGATCCCCTCCGAGTGAAGGCACATGCAACTCCACAGCAAGGTAGAGTGAAGACCAGACGTAAGAAATGAGAGGACACAGTAGTGGGTTCGCTCAGAAATGAGTAGTAAAGGAGGCATAGAAACTGAGGGAGTAGAGGGGGACAAACAGGACTCAGTGTGCCAGGAACTGTGCATGTGGTATCAAAGGAGGCCCCATTTGAGCTGCTGAACCACCATGGACAGGAGCTGCAGCACTACACCAGCGAGCAGCCCATGGCTCCTCCCAGTGGTCACTGGTCTCAAAGTATCTCAGCTACCAGGGGCTGGTCACCTACTAACATGTGGCAGGGTCTTGACTTTGAGCTGAAAGCCATATCCACAGAGTGCCTCCATATAGCCCAAACTAGCACTGATAACACAGGAGACAGCTTCTCATGGCATGGCTGTTGCTGTGAACACCCAGAGTCACCTCCTTGCCCCAGGTGACCTTGGAGAAGATTAGCAGTGCGGACTGGGAGAGCTCTGGCCTCACAGCCCACTTTCTTGCCCTGAGGCTGGAGGTTATGCTTCACATATGTGCCTTGAGGTCTGTCTGCTGAACTCACTGTTGTGTGACCAGGAAGAGAAAGGGCTTCCACTGGGGACAGAGCGATGAGGGGAGATGCTTGCAGAGGAAGCCTGTGACAGTGCAGAGAGCAAAGTGCTGGGGCAAAGTGCAGAGGGCAACTGTAGAAACCCGAAGGAGTTGTCTAGGAGCAGAACACATCTGCAGTAAGGATTTCAATGCGCCCATTCTGGAGGCCAGTGGGCAGCCCAGCTGACCTGGCAGGAATTGTTTTGTTTCCTGCAATGTTATAATCACTGCATTGAAAGAAAGCTTCCAGTATTCAACTTTATAATGCACATTGGTGAAGAGAAATTTTACTTATGAAATTATTTTTGAGACACTGGTTTAAAAGAGACAGATAGGATAATGAGTAAGAAAAACTTTTAAAGGCACTGTTTAAAAAGAAAACACTCAGGAGATACTCCAGCACTTTGGCCTCTTGGGCTCTGCTATCTTTTTAATTCCCTGCATTCATGTTCCATAGCTTATCTGTGAATTTGGTTAACGCATTCCCCAGCCATGCAATTGGATAAGATAAGGCAGAAGATGTTAATAGAGAACACTTCGTCTTTTTTCCCACTGAGTCTGATTTCAAGATTCATTGACTAGCTAAGCCCAATCTTTTTCTGGTGTCCTATATGGGCTTATCAAGGCAAAAGGCAATTTACCCACCAGGCGTCCAGTGAGTCCCCTCACAGGGCAGATGGAAGATGGATCAGGCAGCCTATGGTCCACTGGGACCTGCAGAAAGAGGCGGCTGCCTTGGTTCTGAGCTGGTAGGTGACTTGCTATTGGATCAGCCAGTGTGGGCCAAAGGCTCTCTGTACATACCGGCCTGCTCGCTGCAGTGGTTTCCAGGGGTCAGGGGGTGGATACGTGCTTTCTACTCACCTCGGCCTGTACTGTAATGCTGAAGTTTATCACTGTACACCGCCTCTTTGCTATAAGCTCGTTTCCTGTGAACACAGAAAAAAAGGTTCCCTCTCAGCAGGGATGGACACAGGCCTCAGGTCTCAGGTCCAGACAGGGGTTCACCATCCCTTAAGGGCTTGTTCTTTCCCTGCCCAGCATTTTGGTTGGCAACTACTCACCAAGGTAGGCAGATGAGTACCTGTAAGTCACAGTCTTACAGAAGCCTGGTCCACTAGGGACCCCAGTGAGAGGACAGGGGCAATGAGGGTTCCCTTCAGCACTCAGGTTGTACTGCAGAGCAGCTCAGCAGGGAGTAAACTGCAGGGCTTTGCAGAATGTACATAACTTGGCTAAGCACCCGAGGCTATGGCAAACAGTATTAAAAATTCACAAGGCCTTCAGGGCCAATCCTTGTGTAGAACTTGGAGCTCCTCTTTCCTCTGCCTCTCACCTTCTCCTGGCTGCCTGCCTTTGACTTGCCACAGAGGGCCTGAGCTCTCTAACTAGAGGGTGTGCTGTATGCCGGCAGTGATGCTCCGGTGGGTCAAATGCAATTTTGTAACTGTCACTCTGAAAAGCTGCTGTGTGCGAGGGGGTCTAGAAGTCTTGGCTAAAATGAGATTGGAGAAGGAATGCTGTTTATTCACAGCCTTTCCCAGCTCCCCTAGAGGGTTTTATCCCAGGTACAGAGGCAATAAATAATCTGGAGATTTCTAAGTGATGCATAGATTGAGAAGGAGTGAAGACTATGTTCCAGAATGGCCAGGCCCTGTGTGATCTGTGCATTCTTGGAAAGGCTGTCACGTGGGGAGAGGAAAGGATATAGAGAGAAGATTTTATTTATTTATTTGGTACAGGGCCTCACTACACAGCTCAGACTTGTAGTGACCTCCTGTTTCAGCCTCCTCAGTGCTAGAATTACAGGCATACACCACCATGCCCTGTCTTGGTGGCCAGCTAAGTGTGACGGGGTGGGGCCAGCACACCATGTGGTGCCAGGGATGGAACCTGGGTCCTTATGCTTGCCTAGGTAGGTGCTTAGACTGCTGAGCTATCTCCACAGCCCCAGAGAAGGTTTTATTGGGCAACAGGGGAAGGGATGAGAGTGGAGGGCCTACCTGCTGCAGACAATGGAGATGGCCACCAAGGACACGACAAACACAACCCCTGCTGCTGCAGAGCCAGCAATCAGGGGCAGCTGCTCCCTCAGCTCCGACTTGTAATCATCTAGGTGAGAAAGTAATATTAGAATCCTCTCAAAGGTCCTTTGCATACAGTTAGCACCCAGTGCATGATGCCAAAGAATAAATACACTGCAGAGTCCATGATTTAGGGTCATCTTTAGATCACTAGTACACAGAAGCAATTAAAATCAGAAGACAAAAGATCATAAGGGCAGGCCAAATAGCTCAAAGGATTGAAGCACCTGCAAGCAGGCTTAGGGGCCAGGGGTTCAATCCCCAAGACTGTCGTGTGAGCCCCGCCTCCAGGGTGCACTGAGACTGGGTGTTGTGGCCCATGCCTATATTCCCAGCTTTTGGGAGGCTGTAAAGAGGTGGATCACTATGAGTACAATCTACATAGTGAGACCCTGAACACCCTGTAGACCCTTCTCAAAAAGAAAAAAAAAAGATAAAAAATCACAATGAAAGCAAAACAATGGTGTTAGGGAGAACCTGGGGGCTTGAAGCTGCCACTTGTTTGTGGAGCAAAGATTACTCCCCTCTCTACCACCCTGTTCAAAGCTCTCTCAAAGGATGGTCAGCTGTGCTAAGGAGAAATCCAATGGAGAGATGAAAACTGTTGCTGACAGATCTTCAAAAACATGAAGCTGTTGACACACAGCACAGTCCACAGTCACTGAGGTGATAGTTGAAGTTATCTGTGGTCAGCCAGCACCGCACCGCTTACGGATGGAGGTGGAGGATGCACACAGGTGCTGTGGAGGATGAAGGGACATTCAGGAAACAGCCTATCATCCCTGACCACTTGATAAGAAAATGAGCAAGGCTTCTGATAAATGTTAAAACTGTGCTGTGTTATAGGAAGAATGGGAAGGCCATGGATCACAAGACAGACAAAGCTTGTCCAAACTCTGACATTTCTAAACATAATCTTTATGAGCTTGGGCTAGTTACTTAGCTTCTCTGACCTTCAGACCTGTTGTCTTTAAAAAAGTAAAAAGATCAGACCATGTGAACATTACAGTGTCTGACCTATCATGGATGCCCCCAAATACTAGTTCTCTTTTCTTTAATCCACATAAACCATTTGACCCTACGGACCATCACTACTGTTGTGGTTTTCCTTTCACTGGTATTAAGAAGTCACTATCTAGTGTTTGATCTCCCTAGGCAATAGGAGATTAAGTTATTTACATTCTTTTATAATTAGGGTGTCAGATATATTAAGTAAAAATAAAAGGCCGTCAGTTCCATTTGAATTTCAGTCAAACAATGATCATTATTTCAGTATAAGCATGTCCCAAATATTACATGGGAAATACTCCTACTAGAGCATTATTTGTTCTCTAGCAGAAATTAAAATTGAACTTGTCATCCCATATTTTATCTGGCAACCTTTAGGACAATCCTTATTAAAGTGAAATTCCCTATGGCAGGCACCAGGATTCCACAGGCACAGTTGTCAAGCAATTGTTATTTCTGGCTCCTCCTGAGATCTACTGGATTAGAGCTTCTGGTGAACAGCAAGGTATCTGCATGTTTCACCAACACTCTGGTGGGATTTTATGTTCTGCAATGTTTGCAAATCAACCTCAACTATGTAGTTGAAGAAGGAGACTTCCAAAAGCAAGGTTATTGGTCTGTGAGCTTCCTGCTCGGTACAGATCAATAGCAAAGACTGAAATAAAGGTTCAGTTGCCCTTAACTGAGAGCTTTCTGCAACAGGTGTGTTATGACATGCATCCAGATGTCCCTCCAAAGCTTCATGTAGTCACTGATGGAATTTTTCAGAAGTGGCTGGATCTCTAGTGTGTGAATGTGGATTAAGGGTGTGATATCAGAATTAAAGATGTGGATGATTGAAGCCCTACCCAGGGGGTGGGTGGCATCACTCAATAGGCTTATAGCCTGGATGGAATATAAAGGGACAGAGAGAAGGCCGAATTGCTGCTGCTACTGCTGCTTATTCCTTACCTCTCTTATTCCTGCTTTGCCATGGACTATTTTTCCTCTGCCCACTGTGAGTTGGAGCTCACTGACTACAAGCTGACATCTCTACAAACTGTGAGTGGAAATAAACATTTTCTCCTTTAACTTTTGGTGTTAGGTATTTTGTCTCATGAGGAAAGTAATTATGAGTTCTGGGAAAAGTAATTTAGACAATGTATATTTAAAAATAAACAAATTTGGCCTTAAATAAAAGGCAGGGAATCACAGTGAGGAGTCATTAACAACGCCTTATAAATTAAAAGCTTCATAAAGCAATATGAAATCTGGATTTTTTTTTAAGGTCAGTGCACCAAGTCAAAGGTCAGAATACTGTAGCTAAGAAGCTAGGACCACCAAGGCTATGTCCCCTGTAGTGGCCACTGGTGTGGGTGGGAACCCCACAAAACCCTACCACAGATCAACCTTCAGACTCACCTTTGCACCGCAGAGCGACCTGCAGTCTCAGTGAACATAACCACTACAGATGTGTGAACCTCCATCATTAAGATAAATGCTCCTAGATTTGGCCACTTACCAGAACTCTCTTCTATCTAGGCCCTCTTGGGTCTACAAAACTTAACTGCCAAATGTAAAAGGAATAGCCTTCTTGGGAGAAATTCGTTACTTCTTGATTTGTCTAGCAGAATTGCCAAGAGACCAGTGCACAGAGCATTTTGAGTTTTGGGCTTTTAATCCTGTGTACCTTCTGACGCCAAAGTGCCTATAAATCTAGATAGTAAGTGAGGTGCAGAGAGGGGGATGAGGCCTTTAGAGAGTCGCAGACAGTACGCATTCTTTTCCTCCCAGTAGCATTATTAATCTCAATGAACTGGGTCACCTTTTTACCTCATCTCTCCATCCACAAAATATCAGAGAAAAGCCAGCTAACATAAGCTCAAAACAGGCTGGAAACTTCAGTTCCACAGGGGCTGGACAGTTTACAGCAAAGCATCCCAGTGTGAATCACTGGGACTCATGGGGCACCACATGAGGAACCCATCTGGGGCAGCTGCTGTTCTCCTTACAGCGCAGTCCTCACACCCAGCGGTGGTTCTTAAAATTGTTAAAAACATATAATGTGAGCCAATATAAACCTCAAGTCCTACAGAATACTGAGGCTTAGTGTGTGGGCCTAACATGGAATGTTATCTAAACACAAAACATTTTTCCTGTGTAACTTAGCTAAGGAAAAGTAAGAGGCTTTCAATCTGGGGAGTCAAGAATAGGTGGACATTTGACAAATTATCTAGAAGCAGCTCATAAATAAATCAAAATACACTAGTAGGTAGGCAGATATATGAATGAATACATAAACTATGGTAAGTGGCTGGTTCTGAAAAGAGTGGTGGATAGACCCATGCATATGCTTAGGCTATGGAGAATCAAAGTTTTAGAACTGATGAATGAAGTGGTCTCAAAGAGCTGGGGGAAATGGCTATAACACAGAACTAATAAAACTGCTTAACTGAAGTTTTTGGAGAGACAGGCTCTCTGGCCTTCCAAAGAACTTTGCTGTTGTCTCTAGAGACACCTGAGTAGGACCAACTGCAGGTCATATGTGAAGTTGCTCCAGGTGTGTTGAGATCCTGGGGTTATAAGACTGCCACACACCAGATGTTGTTTCTGTTTCCTTCCTGGGGATCTAGGCTCGTGCATTTAGGCTGTGAGCTCAGCTCCAGATACCCAAGTACAGAAGCATAAAATGGGAATGAGGATAAAACAGCACAGGCTCTTGGTCCAAGGCAAGAAAGAGAGCACCAAGAGACATGCTTAGGTTTCACTGTAGTGCTGATGCAAAATCAAATGTGTAGCACAGATACTGTCCAAGGAAGATCCAGTCAGAGGTTAAAAGAGTGCTGGGCCCCACTGCAGAGAACATACAGGCATCCAGCAAGTCTTTGTCTCTATCCTGGGAGGCAAACCCTTCAGAGGGCGTGGATTTGGACCATGACTGCAGCTGTTTCCACACTGGGCCTCATTCCCACTGCCTGCCCTCTGCCCACCTTCACCCACCCTCACCCCACCCTGCCTTACCATCTGTCAGAGTCTGGAAACACATTTTGCCACTGAACTTCCCGTAGCCAGCCACCGTGCGGGCACGCACCTGGACCACGTACACCATACCAGGCCGAAGCCCATCGATTCGGGCGGTGTTGGTCTGGCTTCTGGCCATGGAAGAGTTGAACTCATTGTGCTCCTGCAGAAGAACAAGGAAATGGAGTCACCAGCTTGCTATGAGCACTGTGTCCTCAGCCTGCTCTGCTCTGGAGCACTCAGGTCTCACTGGTTATCAGTTTTACACATCTGAGAGAAATTGTCTCCTCCTGCATGACAATGGCCTATGGCAAGGTCGTGTAGAATGGGCTTTGCCTGTTTGGTGACTGAAACAGGGCCTGACAAGGAGGCACATAGTCATGTCCTATCCATACCATCCAGCTTTGTACAGCCCTGTCAAACTCTGAGCTCAGCAGAGGCAAATTGGCAGCATCCATCTGCTGCTTGCTTGCTTGCTTGCTTGTTTTCATCGTGTTTCTGTTGAGCCAGAGTCTTTTTTCCTCCCTTCTCAACACTGCCTGCTCACTCTTGAAGCTCCTTCAAGTGTTGAGGCCAAAGGCTCTACTTCCCCTCAGCTAACGTAGCAGAGGCCATTCTGCACCACCTCCCCCATTTCTTCTGCCTTCTCCTTGGCCTGTGTGTAGGTCCACATTCCTTAGTGGGTCTCCCCAGCATCTAAAGAAGACACCCCCTCCCCCATGCAAATGGTTAGCTACACTTTCTCGTACATTTTCTGCCCTGTTTTATGTAACCCTTATTTGCATCTTCTGCTCACAGACTCGCTTGTATTTTTTATTCTGCTCCTTCAACATAGCAGGAGTGCTTTCAAAGGGGTGCTTTCTGTCTTTGCTGGTGATCCTATATAACATAGGATTGGTGCCTAGACTTTTGTGGCCTCCTGTCCCTCCTGTCCCCTCCACCTCACCTCTATCCAATGCCCAGGCTGGGGAGATAGCTCAAGCTTAAGGGCATAAGCACCTGCCTGGTATGCACAAGGTCTTGAGTTCAATCCCTGGTACAACAACAACAACAACAAAAAAAGAAACCTTATATTCATTTATCTAATGCCAAATTTCTTTTCAATTCTCTTGACTTTCCCTAAAACTATCATGTAAGAAGGAAACTGCTAAGTTTAAGGGTTTATAAGCCTCTGAGAATCAAGTCAATTCTACTCTCTCAGTTCCCTTAAATCTATGGCCTTGCTATTTCCCCAGAGACCACATCCTGCCCACCTAGCCTTCTTGTAGCAAACATTTCCCAAGGACTCCTTTCTCGGAAGGCCTCTGTCCTGCTCTAGCCCACAGACTCTCTTCATTGTTGTATTTCCAGCTTAGATCGCACTCGCAGTCCCTTATATACCAGCCTGGTCTCTAATTGTTTTCACGTGAACATAGCTTTTCTCTGCAAAGCTGTTGGGCTCCCTCCAAGTGTGAGAAAACAAGAACTTAAAGCTAGCATCTGTGCCGTCCTTTGTGTGCATAATGATCCTGGAATGAGACGATGACCTCAGTGACAATGAAGAGCTTAAGTCACTGCAGGGAGACTGTAGCTCCCCTGCACAGATCTAGGGTACTATTATAAGTTCTGATCACGGTGATTTAAGAAGCAATGTAACAAATAGGAAAAAAAGCTGCATGACTATAATTCATGCAGCGCTGTAAGTCCTGAGTTCTGAAAAATCATACCTTCAGTTAAATGACAGAAAGAACTCAGGTCTTTGAGCTAGGACACATAATCAAGTAAATTAATAAGAAATTCCCATTGTCTTAAAATATGTAAACTTCTACATTGCAAAAGGAAAGATGACCTGAGACATATTCATGCTCTCATTCAGTCAGATGGCTACATTTATGACACACTTGCAGATCTTGGTGCTGTGCAGGAGCTGTGGCTGCAAAGGCATGGGCCCTTTCTTCTGAGGGGGGAACGTCTTGTGGGGTAGATTAAAATAAACGGAAGATGACAGCAGTATTGACTGCAGCTCAGGGAGCTCTGGGAGACCTATCAAGCGGACAAACAATCCCAGACATCCGAAGAGAAACATTCCACAGGAGCAAAAGGGTGGCATACGTCTGGTCATGAAAGCTGTGCAAATGACCTACATGGGCATCTGTGGAAATGGAGAACAAAACATAGCATGCAAAACCAAGGTCTGGAGGGGTGCAGAGCCTTTGAGTAGTTAGTGTATCTGAAGTGTGGGCAGCATAAAACCAGGTAGCTGGACCATGGTGGTGATTCAGAAGCAGTCTCAGGGGATCAGCAGTTTCAGGATAGCTCCAGCTGATGTTGAATGTTACAAAAAGGCCTATCCTCATCTTTATGGATGGTGATCCACTGTCCCCTGGAAGAGCCTGCCTGGGGAGCCACTATGCATTCATCCTTAGACCTATGCAAACAGCAGGGGAATTACCCACCATACTCTTCCCACCAATCAGGGATTCAGCAGAAAGAGGGCTGTTTAGCATAGAAGGGATGTCATGTAGAACTTGAAGACTGAAACTATGAAAGCTTCTTCTCTGTGCATGTAAGAATAAAATCCCATTGCTACAAAATCTAGGCAGCTCTGGGAATCCTCTCGTTTTACTGGAATCAGATGGAGTCTTATACTATTTGAAATAAGTGAAACATTGGCTAGAAGACGTTTACTGGAAAAAGTGCATTTTGATACATTAACCCATAACCACTTTGTTGTTAGCACATTCTTGAAGAAATTCGGTTATTAGGATGAGTCTCAGTTCTTGTTTCCCACCATGTCATTAATCAATTGCAGGCAAATGAAGGAGAGCAATGAGCAAGGTAGGTGGTGACTAATTTTATTTTGTGTATGTGGAGACAGAGGCTGCAGCTGGTGATGGCAGTGGTTATATTGCTCTTCTCCCTTTATCCCCAGCACTGCAGCATGCAGCACAGTTCTTGCACTGCCTTGGTTCCCAAAACTCTGCTAAAAATGTGAATAAGCAGCACACTATGGCATAGGTATTTGAACCAATTGATTGAGCAGGAGCTATTACCATGATCTGAGGTTCTGTGAGAAAATGATCTTGAAATTTGAAGGGTAGAAACTCCCCAAACCTAAACCACCCTGTCCTAGCCTTGACAGTTATTATGCAGTGCCAGTCCGATGAAAGCACTTAATCATTACGACAGCCGAGAGCAGATGCAGATGCTCCTCCCATGGTTTGCCTATGAGCGTCGATACTGGGAGTGAAAAGTGCTATAGGACAGTAAACAAGAGAGAATGATGAATGGAAATGTTTTGAAATGGGGAAGGAGATGAACATGGGTGAGACTCTTGGAATGTCATCAGCTTGATGGCATCTGAGCTCTCTATTAATAAGCTGTTGGTGAAGGCCAAAACCGCACTGATTCTATTTACAGAGCTCAAATTGAAAAGTGTCCCTCCTACAAGCAGGAATGTAATGTTGGGCAGGAGATTTGGGTATGAGTTTCAGAAGGTGCAAAATTACCAGCCTGGTCCAGCTATGTATTGTGTGAGTAAAGCTCCACCACAACACTCATCTGTTGCTATATGTTGCCTAAGGCTACCAGCCTCCTAATGACTCCTGGTTGAGATGGAGGGGCTGGGCCTTCTGTTAGGGAGGAGAGGTGATATCTGATGGAGGAATGGTGAGGGTTGCTTCTTTGGATAAAACCCAGGCCATCTACTGGGCTAGGATCCATTTCTGTTTGCATCTTCTAAAGATCAGGGTTTCATGGCTATATTGAGCAGGTAGACAGGTTGTTCTGGTTTCAAGTGTTTGGGTTTAATACTAAAATATAATCTCTTATTTCCAAGACAATACCAGTTTAGAAATCCTGAGCATAAGCTGTGATTACATCCACTCACATATTGAGGTTAGACTTTTCTACCACAGAATTATAATCAATATCAATAGTTCTATTTTTGCGACTCTTTTTCTGTGACCTGTGTGGTCATGGTTAAGCCATTTAACCTTTCTGTGACTTAGTTCCATCATCTATCAACTGGATCCATCTAAGTTCTCAAGTATATCTCTTCTATTTATTTTAAAGATCAGAGTGAATGTATCTGTATCTGTCTCGAACATAATAGGTACTCAATATAGAATGAATTGTCACTGTGGTTATTATTTCAAAGATATTTTCATAGGCTAATTCTTTTTTTTTTTTTGTCATATTGGAGATGGTCAAGGTAGCATAATGGATTTCACAGTAGAACACCTTACAATTAAGGGGAGGTCCACAGCAATAGAGTGAATGGCAACCACTGCTTCAGTAGTCTTCTGTGTTTCTAAGAAAAGCATTCTATCCTCTGGAGTAAGGACAATAATGCATGTCTCTAAAACGTATAAGCTGCCTCAGGCATTGAACTGTTATGTATCTGTGTCTTAATAATCAGTATAAATTAATGAGAGGGAAGGAGGTGGCCTAAAACAGGAAAATAAGCTTTCTCATAGTGTAAGAAGTTGAGGTTAATTACAGTCTTTCAAATTTAAACGTAAAGAGAAAGCTTGTGGAGGCATTAGGCTGCACTGGCAAGCAGTAAGCAAAGCACAAGGACAAGAGTCTCATAATTTGGTCCTAGTCCTGTCCTTAATTAAGCCTTTTATCCCAGCCCAGCTACTCCTATGGCTGTACTGGGCACAGAAGCTGAGGAGGGACAGATGGCTTCCAATACATTCTGCCCCTTCCCAACACTGCCATCTACTGCATCACAGAGAACTGGGTCTCACTTCCTATCTGTATGACAATAGGCAAGTAATTTTTATTTTGTTTTTTAATTTCTTGACGTGTTGGCTTCTTTACCTATAGCAATGATACTAATATTACCCACATAGGGAGGTGAGGGAAAAACTAGTATTTATAGAGTTCCTGGCACCTATCTAGTCCTCAGAAGAGAGAAATTAATCTTTTGAGATAAGTTGCTATTTTAAACTCATGAGCTGGAACCTCATGTGTATGGTAAGTGGGCCAGACAGACCCTTGATGACTCTGGCACCACATTTCTCACTACACTCTACAGAGTGGTTAGGTCAACTTTGGTACACAATGAGACCATGTGATCAGTTGGTTCAGTTTGGTCCAAAACATGTTGGAAAGCC
This sequence comes from Capromys pilorides, assembly GCA_004027915.1. Taxonomy (NCBI): domain Eukaryota; kingdom Metazoa; phylum Chordata; class Mammalia; order Rodentia; family Capromyidae; genus Capromys; species Capromys pilorides. Next base: position 2,859 of record PVKN010014540.1, on the reverse strand, counting down.
CACATTTACTTGATTCACTGTCAAAAAATATCAAGCAAATAAGGGACCCAAATTTAATGTGGATTAGATATAATGGGTGCTTATGAATCCAGATGGTTTAGATTGCCCTCTGATCCACTGAATTAACAGCATCCACTGTCTACAAATCCCCAAGGTCTATACATAGAAGAAAATGCTGCCCAGTCCTCCACTTTGCTGGCAAATTTGCCTAAGGCCACACCTCTCAAGCTGGGTTGGTGGTCCACCTGGGCCCCCACTTTCAGGCAGGTAAACTGCTACCACTTTACAGATGTGGAAACTGTGACCTAGAATGGTTGAGGAATTTGGCCATAGCTTCATGCCTGGTCATTTGCACAGAGCACTAAAAGCAAGAGTTTCAGTTCGCTAATGCAGTCACATCTCACTATCCACCATGGTCCCATGATGCAGGGTTAAAAGTCCTTGATCCTCTTATCTCCAATGACCCCCTGGAGATTCAGAGTTCTCAGAGTTCTTAGAGTGTCTATATTCTGACAGTTCCCAGGTGTTCAACGTGATCTCCTCTCCAGAACTCCAGATATGCACACCTAGCTCCTAGTCCTCATCTCTGCGTGGCTGTCATTTGGGAATTTAGACACAGAGACGAAATTCTATCCTTTCCCTCCCCCTATGTTTCACCACAGTGATTCCCTCTCAGTCAGCAGCGGCTACATTGCTCTCACCCCAAACCCTCTACACCAAAGTGTTTACATTCTGTTTTGACATTAGCTGCACTTCAGCAGCCCTACTTTTCTACTCCAATTCAAACCTCAATCATCTTTCTTAAGTATAGTAAGCCCCCAACTTACAAGCAAGTTTCATTCTGGGAGAATGTTCATAATTTAGATTGTTCGTTCAGAAGTCCAACAAAGGGAGTCGTATACATCTTTGACATAAATACAGTATCAGTCCCCACTGCTCCCATCCCTCCTCTTGTGCTGTTTTCCTTTCTGCTCTCTGCACCACTTGCCATGGCTTTGTCTCAGGGGCTCGGGCAGGTTGTTGTCCCTTCTTCCCACTGGTTATGACTTCATAACAACCTGACTGTCTTCTGGTCTTTGCTCAGATGTTATCTCCTCCAGATATTATCTTCACCATTCCGTTTGAGGTTTTTTTTTTTTTTAACCTATCCCTCTGACAAGGCTGACTCACCTGATACCATTTATTCTGTTGGGTTTTTTCTCTTTGGTGCCATTCTCTTTCTAAGACCCGATGTAATATCCTTGTTATGGTCACTGGTCACTGTCTAGGCCCTGTTATTGAAAGGTAAGTCCCCTGCAGGCATGAATTTTTATGTTTGATCACTAGTAAATCACAGCCAGTACCTAGAACAGTACTTGTTAAATAGCAGGTGCTCAGTAAATATCTGTTGGACAAATGGATGAAAACAGCTGCCACTTTTGCAAATGGTATGTTGGGTTAGGATAGAAAGCATCGTATTTTCCTGGGATTTTTGCATTATGGCTTTCACATGGTGGGAAGGAGGCCTTTCTTCCCTTGGGGATAGGTCAGGGCCCACTCTGCAGGGCACCATTCCCCTTTCCTTGGCAGCATATGCCCTGCTGTAGTCCCTAGAAGCAGCTGCTAAAGAGCAGTAGATCAAGGGAAGACGTAAATTTCTATTTCTACTAATTTTATCTCATTCTTACATGTCTCCATTTGTAAGTTTTTAACCAACGCAGATGTGTTACTGATATTATATGTACATATAATTTAAAGATAAACAAACTTACATTGGAGGCACATGAACAAAAGTTTTAAAACCCACTGCTCTACAACACTATGAAATCCTCTGAGAGTTCAGGGGACCTGGCAGTTGCACATCAGCAATCTCTATTACCATAGCAAATATGCGGCTAGAGAAGGGGGCCTGTGCCTGCCTAGTCCAGCTCAGAGGACTGTACAGGCTTGAGCTGGTGTAAGAATGCCTGTTTTCCAGACGCTTTTGCCAGAGAGGACCTCTCTAATTCCCCAGGGAGCTTCTGGAATCAATCCCCAGATTCTTCACTCAGCCTCCTCCTGTCCTCCACTGGACATGAAACATTAGCTGGCCCTGGGTCTTACAAGACTACAGGCAGAGCCTGCTCACCTTCTCATAGTATCGGATCTCATAGTCCAGGATGATGCCATTGGGCTGCTCCGGCTGTGGCCATGACAGAGTGATGCTCCTCATGGTAGCACTGACCTGGTGCATAATAGGAACAGTGGAGGGGGCTGTGGAGAGAGGAAGAGACAAGGTAGCTGAATAGATGCTCAGTAGTAGAAGTGCCATCTTTCGGAGGTAAGCTGGGAGTGAAATGTCACTGGGTTTGAACTCTGGCCTTTCTCTTTCATCAGCTGAACTGGATCTGCAGGACTTTCTGTCAGCTTTGTAGAATGAATGGAGTTTGGGTAACAGAGGAAACAAAAGATGATAATTAAGCAGAGGAAAGGATGTGTCGGCATGGGCTGGAAAGGATGTGGTATATTAATGGCACAAAGGAGAAGGGCCTGTTCAAAATAAGAGTGGGCTGAAGGAATAAGAGAAAAAGACAGAGGGAGAAAATTTGAATATTTTGGAGCAGAAAGTATTGAAGACAAAGGAGACCTTGGGACAAGATGTGATATCGAGTGAGTAGAGCTGCTCTCTGCAAAATTGTCATGGAACAGAAAGGAACATTCCAGCAAATATCTCTTTCTAGTACTGCATGAAAAGTTTTGCTTTGATTCAGAAGGAAAACAGGCGGTATCTTTCAAGAAGACAAGAACATAGACCAACAACTGAGGTACTGTCAGAATTTTCCAAATGAAGACATTTTCCATAAAGAGCTCACAAATATACATGAGGAAACTATACTCAAA
>PVKN010014539.1:0-19108 GCA_004027915.1 Capromys pilorides | reverse complement strand
TTCATGGTTTGTGAGGAGCAATCTGCCATTATTCTGATGGATTTTCCTTTAAATGTGATCTGTTTCTGTTGTCCAGCAGATTTTAGTATATTATACTTCTACCGTATCTCTGGGATCTTGAGCATTATATGTCTGGGTGTGTTTTTAGTCTGGTTGATGTTATTTGGAGTTCTATATACCTCAGTTACCTGAATATCCAGTTGTTCTCTCATGTTTGGGAAGTTTTCTGCTATTACTTCTTTCCATATTCTTTTTATATCATTTGTATTGACTCCTTCTTTTTCATTGATTCCTATTAATCTCACATTGTTCATTTTTGCATCATCTTGCTGATGTTGAATTATTTTTTCCTGCATCCTAGTTGTTCTTAAGAGATCCTTTCTTACCTTTTCACTAGCTGTGACTGTGTCTTCAAGATCTGAAACTCTATCCTCATTTTCATTCATATGGTTTTGCCAGCTTGTGATTGAGATTTTATTTTCTTGTATATCTCTTTAGAAGTGTTTCATGTGATCTGTTTCTTTCCTATATTGCTCAATCAGGGAATCTATTATTTTTCTATTCTCCTCTAAGTTTTTATCAATGTCTTTTTTAATATTACATAAGTCTTTCATTATAATTAACTGGTCTCTCTCTAATTCAGAGATTATTTCTGCTCTGTTGTCTTCCTTACTTTTCTGCAGTTGTTCCCTTACTTTAGATGCTATTAATTTAAAGATGTCTTTTTTCCCTTCAGGTGTTATTTCTGTTCTAGTTTCCTCTATATATTTCTGCAGTTGTTTTTCCACTTCAGATTCTATTAATTCATGCAGTTCTTTTTTTAATTCAGATTTTATCTCTGATCTGAGCTGCTCTATACATTTCTGCACTTGTCTGTCTACTTCAGATTCAGGGTTTTCAGCAGCCTGATTCCCATTTTCTTCCTTAGTAGTGTCTTCTGTATTAGTTGTGGGTGGGTTTGGGATCTGAAATTGCATCTTACTTCTTGTCTTTATCATTTTGTGTAGCAGTGATCTCTGCACTTTAGTGAACTTATACAGTTATCGCTTATGGAAATTTGGGTCTGGATCCACCAAGCTTGTTCCCCTCCAGACGTGCCTGGCTGCGAGTTAGAGCTCAGGCGGCTGGCTGCCTTGAGGCCCCGTTGGTCTGGAAAGTAGTCGGTAGAGTGGGGATGGTGGTTGGCAGTGTGAAGATTGTGGGTGGCCATGTGGGGACCGTGAGTGGAGTTGGGGTTCAGGCTGTTGTGCAGTTGGCGGGGATAAACGCGGACTGAGAGAGTTCTTACCTAGCCATCATGGGGCCCTACCAGGAAGGTGGGTGGAATCAGAGCTTGGGCTGTTGGTGAGTCAGGGGATGGATGCATGCTGAAGCTCTTGCATGGCCTGGTCGGGATGGTGGGTGGGGTCCGAGGTGGAGCCAGGACGTCACCCTGTTGCTGGATCAAGGTAGCAGGCTAGGGTCTGAGGTGGAGCTGGGACCGCTGCCCCGCCACTGGGTCAAGATAGTGAGCGTGGGATCAAAGTAGGGACAGGACGCCTCGCTTCTGGATTAAGGAGGCAGGCTAGGGTCCAAGGTGGAGCCAGGACCACCACCCTGCTGCTGGATCAACATAATAAATTTTCTAATGGTTATTAATACAATAGATTTCTTCTCTTTGATCTAAGAACAGGTAGTTGTATACATAGTCAAATGTTCCATAATTGCTGTGGGTTACTCGCAAAACTGGCAATGTTGGAAGCTGTTGATTAGAGCCTTTTACAGCACAGCATAATAAACTACCTTTATGTTTTATGCATCATGCTTAAACTTTTCTGCTGTGTAGTTAAGGACCAGTTAAAGCAAGACCTGTATAACAAAGCATGTAGTTTTTGTATCTCCCAAGGTCAGTCAAATCCCCTCAGGATTTATTTTGGAACCATATACAGTGCTTTGTAGAACTATTGTCAGTGTCAGCTGTCTGGATGAGTCACTGACATTGCTTGACCACTTTGCTCTCTGTGAAAGCCCGAGAGGATGTTTTCTCTCTAGGTGATTCTCCTTAGGCACACTATATACCTTCAATCCCTTTCCTCTGTGGTCCCTTAATCTCCTTGAACAGAAAATTTGGGAAACCACTGAGTGACAGGATGCTACAGCAGAGGTTCTCTAATGTCCTGAGTCCTCACTGATCTTGAAGGGCTATGGCCAAAATATTGGCTGTCCTTGTAGCCTTTCTTTTTCTCTAATTTTTGGCCTGTAAACTCATATTCTTAGGCTTCCAGAAGAAAAAGCTTAGTGTTACTATTACTCTAAAACATGGGTGCTTGAGCTTAATATCATTGTCTTTCCGAATACCAAACATCTTAGACTTAACTTGGAATTGATATTTTCCATCAATCATTGATTTTATAATAAATCTATATGGAATGTGATAAAAGCAGTTATACATTTTTACACAGATATTTAGAAATATAAACATGTACCAAATTTTAGCCTGTCCGTCCTTTAGCATTTTTTCTAGTCTCTTACTCTCATTGAGCAGCTGTTTTAAAGACACATCGCATAAAATTGATAAAATTCAGTGCAACCTATTGCTCCCAAGAACTGGAATTACAGGTTGGCACCCCTAAGCCCAGTCTCAATTGCATCTCAGCGCACACCATTGGCAGGGCTGGCATAGCAGGCATGGGTATCAAACTCCTCACCTCTGCGTCTGCTTGCAGGTGCTTTAATCCACTGAGCTATTCAGCTGGCCCTCCAGTCATTTTTCTTAATACAAAGTCAACACTCAAAACTCAGTTCCATTCCTATACATAAATAAGCTCACTGAGCAAAAATTTAGAGAAACAACACCTTTAACAATAGCATTGAAAAAAAGTTAAAGTACTTAGGAATCAATCTAACAAAGGAAGTAAATGATCCTTACATTGAAAACTATACTTTTTAAAAAGAGACTGAAAAGAATAGCAAAAGTACAGTGGGTTACCAGTTCTTGGGAGGCCCAGGTTCTCTTAAGTGGGAACATTTCCAAGAGGGAACTCAGCTTGATGATTTTGCCTACCTACAGCAGCCTCTGGATAGAAATTATTTTCTTGCTATTCTAATGTTGTTTTCAGAAGCTAATACTTTTTTTTGCAATCCAACTTAAAATAAAAATAGAAGGATATCCCTTGCTCATGAGTAGGAAAGACCAAGACAAAAAAAAAAAATAACCATACTTCTAAACTTGTTGTACAGGCTTTAATGTCAATCAAAATGCCATTAGCATACCTCACAAAACTAGAGAAAACATTTCTAAAGTTGATTTGGATCCATAAAAGCATTAGAAAGGCAAACATAATTCTGGACAACAAAGGCAAATCAGGGGCATCAGAGTTCATGACTTGAAATTAAACTACAGAATTACCAAATTAAAAATAGCATAATAGTAGTCCAACAAAAAATTTCTGAGATCAATGGAACATATTAGAAGAGGTAGAAATAACTTCAAACACACTCCGCCATTTTATCCCTGATAAAGGGGCCAATCAGTTTTACTGATGAAAAGATAATCCATTTATTAAATGGTGCTGGGAAGACTGGATTTCTACAAGGCCCAAACTGCAGCTAAACTCATAGCTATCACCGAGCCTTAAACTAAAATCAAAATGGGTTAAAGTTCTAAACATTAAAACAAAAATACTGAATCTGGTGGAAGAGAGAGTAGGTAGAACACATTTTTTTTCCTGCCGGAGACAGAACTCAGGACTTTGTGCCTGCCAGGCAGGTGCTTATGCTGCTGAAGCTGTATCCCTGTTGAGACACAGGTGGAGGAAGATTTCATGAACAAACTCCCACTTCTCAGGAAATGCTGCAAAGAATAAATAACTGAAATCTCATTTTATCAAACAGCTTTTGTACAGAAAAAAAAATCATTGACATAGTGAAAAGAACCCACAGATGCAGAGTGGGAAAAAATTTTAGCCAGTTCAGAAGACAAAATAATAGTATCAAGTATATGTAAAGAATTGGAAGAAATCAAACCTCCCCCATTTAAAAAGCCAAACTGACGATAGGCACCTGCAATGCATAGGTGCTTCTCTGAAGAAGTACAAATGTCAAACAAATACCCTAATAAATGTCCAACATCACTGATCCATCACAGATGCAAATTAAAATACCACTGAGATTCTATCTTGCTCCAGGAAGAATAGCTATCATCAAGAAATCAGCCAATAACAAGTGCTGGAGGCACTGAAAAGAACCCTTCTGCGCTGTTGGTGGGGGTGCCAACTGGTGCAACCACTGCAGAAATCCGTGTGAAATCTTCTCAAAAGACCAACACTAGGGATTTCATTTGACCCAGCCAGTACCCTCTGTATATCTTCACTAAAGAATTGAAAGTGGCGCCAGGGAGATAGCTCAGTAGAATAAGCACTTGCCTGGCAAGCACAGGGTCCTGTGTTTAAGCCCTGGTACTGAAAAAAAAAATTGAAAGGATCATAGCATAGCAATCTATGTGCACTCATGTTTATGGCCACACATTTTGTAATTGCTAAATCTTGGGACCAACCCAAATGTTCATCAGCCAATAAAAAGATAAAAAGACATCATTTTTATTTTTTAAATTTTATTTTATTTTGAATAGTAAAAACAAAAGGGAAAATAAATGGCAGAAACAAAGAAACAGGGTAGCATACAAAAATACATATGTTACAGATTTTCAAATCAAGGTTAGTTAATTAGCAATGGTTGTTCTATTATCTATTTTTATCATAAAATCTGTTGTCCGCATTAACAGATATAGTTATGCAAGATTGGACAAATAATTGAATATTATCTCTTGCTTTCAAGAAACCTTAATTTTTTTCTTTTAAAATTTTATTTATTTCTGTATTTGGCACAGGGTCTCACTACACAGCTCAGACTCCTTGTGATACTCCTGTCTCTGCCTCCCCAGTGCTGGGATTACAGACATGCACCATCACACCCAGTTTTGGTGGCCAGAACATGGGTTCCTTTTATCAGACACAAGTCTGGCTCACCTTTTAACCATTTTGCTATGACAAGTTCCCTGTGTTTTTCTCAGGTTGTTCCCTAAGGAGGGCTTCCTGGGGCAAACAGCTCTGGACCCACTGCCCGGCTCCTCCACTGTTCCTAGGACTCCATCCCTGCACTAGTCTCTCTGTGGTCCTGTCTGTGATTGGTTCTCTCTGTGTCTCCACTTCTCATACTGAGCGACTGCATCATGGGGCTTCAGCTTGGTCAGCACCAACATCTGCTTAGAAGGAGAGGATGGTTGGCGTGAGGAAACAGCCCCTGGATATAGACCATTCTCCTGGACCAGTGGGCCTCAGCCAGTGGACACAGTTGCCAGGTCAGCGCTCTAGTAACCTTTGTGTGGGTGGTAATGCGGGTGCCTCGGGAGATTAATTCATGCATTTCTCCCTGTCTAAGAATTGTTGTCCCTGGATGTTTGCTTCCTATTGCCTTGTTGAAATATTTGTTTAAAATGGACCCAGTTTTACAGTTGCACAGCCAGGAGGTATGAAAATTTTTGCAAACTCACTCATCACTAGGTTTCGTTCAATTGCTGTCATAGCTCACAGCTCTAATATATGGGAAGCTGTGATACAAAGTGAACAGGATGGGCTGGGCAGGGGCTGGACAGCGCCCACACACCTGCTGGTCCAGATCTCCCAAGGTCCTCCAGGTCCCCCAGGGCCAAAGAGTACCAGAGCAGAGTGGCTTCCTGACTCCCACCCCTTGACACCCCCTTGGCCAGCAAGGGCTCAGGGAAGATTCCCACTGGGAATCAGGCTTTGGGTCTTTATGCAAATCACCCTGCATGGAAACTGACCTCAACCCTGGAGGAAGGTTTGTTCCCTGCCAGGAGGAAACAGCCCCAGGAGCGACACACCCAAGACTTGGTGGCCCCAGGGAGGACAGTGCTGCCTTGCACTCCTGCCCTTTCTCCTCAGTTGTGATGCCTCCTCCCAGACAGCTCTGCCACTGCCACACAAACCCAGAGAGAACTTGGCCTGGGGACAGAGCAGGGGACAGCCAGGAGGCCTGGAGGACCCATGCACTAGACCCAAAGGACCGTAGCCAGCACCTCAGGACCCCTGCGCCGCAGTAACTCTTTCTCCACCACAGGACTAGCCCAGGGGTTGGTACAGCGGCAGAAAGCACCTTACGCCAGGCTGTGCCTCCTCTCCTTCCTCGGGTCTTGCTGTATAGCTCAGGGCGGCAGTGATGCCCTGCCTCAGCTCCTGCGTGCCGGCGTTCCAGGCCTGTGCCACCACACTCGCTCTCACAGTCTTGTGCTGCTGTAACACAACCCGAGGCAGGGAAAATTTATAAATCAGAGATTGGATTCATAGTTCTAGAGGCAAGGAAGTCTGAGGCTGAGGGCCTTTTCCTAGTTGTGTCACCCTAGGGGAATGGGGAGGGAGAAAGGGTACCTGGCCCAACCCCCACAGCTCACCCTGTGTCACTGCTGTCATCTGTTGTGATCTGCAGGCTCTGCTAACATGTCCCCTTCCTTGAAAAGATCAGTTCTGGGTGATGACAGCTCTTGCCAGGCCCTGGCTCTTGCTTAGCAGAACCTGGGCTCAGGCTCCATCTGGGGCCACTGCTGACCGGGGAGGCCGAGGAAGTGGGAGATTGGCTGTCCCCACCGGTACACCACCAGTCTGCCCAAGATTGCTCCCACACACCCTGCACACATGTGTGCTCTTTTCCATGGACCCCCTGCTGTGAGGGGTGCGAGCCACATGCAGAAGCTGTCAGTGAGCACCAAGGAAAAGGTCACCACAGGTCACCTGGGAGGATGCATTGCACATGTGCAGTGTGGGATTTTGGCATTGTCCAGGCAAGTTTGAGTCTGGGCTTTTCTCAGATCTCCCCAGGGGAGAAGGCTTAAAACATGGGTCAGGGGCCTGGCCCACATGGGTGGCTGTCTAGGCTTGGGCTGTGGAGGAGCACAGCCCTGCAGCTCCAGCTGGGTCCTGGCAGGCCTGGTGCAGTGGTGACTCGTTGCTCCTCAGCACTCTGCCAGGGTCCCCCTGCAGACCCTGGACAGGGGGGCACCTGAGTCTGTGGCCTTCTCCCCAAAGACTCAGGGCCAAGCCTATTTGCCTTAATTTTTTTTTCTTGTCTTTTTTTAAAAAATATATTTTAATGAAAGTATAATAATGATTGATAAGACATTAGAAACAAACAGTACACATTTAGAAGACAGAGGTGAGAGGTATTCAACCATGGGTTTTGTGTCACACATTGCTGTCCTTGATGTCATTGCTTAAATCACAGATAACAGCATACAGAGTTAGTTAGTCAAGGTAAAAATTTCACACATTAACTGCTATTTTTCAAAAAACTGATGGAAATTATTGGTACAATCATCTCAGTTGTCCTGTACGTACTTGCATGTTTTTCCTTTCCCTTTTTCCTTATCTTTTCTAATTTCTCTCATCTTCATTGCTTAATCCTTAAGTTCAATTTGTCTATGTTTTACTATATTATACTTTTCAGTTTTATTTCTTTTTTCAAGTTCTTACATTAGGGAGACAATGATATTTACAATTGTGGGTCTGGTTTATTTCACTTATAAGTATATCCTCTAGTTGCATCTACTTACCTATTAAGGATTTGAGTTTGTCTTTTTTTAGAGCTATGTAATACTTCATTATTTAAAAATACCACACTTTTTTGTCCAGTCCTCGAGTGATGGGCATTTTGGTTGTTTCCAAGATTTGGCTATGACAAGTTGTGCTGCTATAAACATGGGTACACATATATCACTATGATATGATGCTGTCAGTTCTCTTGAGAAAATACCAGAAGGAGAATAGCTGAATTGAATGGGATTTCTAGTCCTAGTTTTTTGAGGAATCTCCACACTGATTTCTATAGTGGTTGTACCAGTCTATATCCCCACCAACAGTGGAGAAGAGTGCCTTATCCCCACAGCCTATCCAGTATTTGTTATTAGCTAACTTCTTTATAACAGCCATTCCTTCTGGGGTGAGATGGTATCTCACTGTTGTTTTAATTTGCATTTCTCAAATGGCCAGTGCTGTGGAACATATTTAATGTATTTATTTGCCACTTGTATTTCTTCTTAGAAGTATGTATTCATCTCAGATGCTGATTTTTGGATTGGGCCTTAAAATTTTGGGGGCATAATTTTTTTTAGTTCATTATATATTCTAGATAGATCTTTGCCTGCGTGATTCTTGGTTATGACTTTTTCCCACTTTGTGAGTTGTCTTCTCACTCTGTTGGTGATTTCTTTTGACATGCAGAAACTTCTCAGTAAGATGAGGTCCCAGTTGTTGAGGCTTTGCAGTATTTCCTGTGCTATTTGGTTTTTGCTCATGAACTGTTTGCCTACTCCTATGTCTTCAAGATTTGTACCTACTTTATCTTCCAAGAGATTTAGTGCTTCTGTTTAATGTTTCAATCTTTAATTCATTTTGACTTTAGTTTAGAGCATGGTGATAGACCTGGGTCAAGTTTGAGTTTTTGGCATATAGAGAGCCAGTTTTTCCAGTACTATTTGTTTGAGTCTGTCTTTCTCCAGTGGACATATTTGGCCTTTTGGTCAAAGATAAGACGGTTGAGTGTGTTTGTACTTGTATCTGCATCTTCTAATCTGGTCCACTGATCCTCAGGTCTGTTTTTTTGCCAGTAGCATGCTGATTTTATCACTGTAGCTTTGTAACATAATTCCAAGTCAGGGATTGTAATGCCTCCTGCCTTGCCTTTGTTGCCCAGGATTCCTTTTGCTATTCTAGGTCTTTCTGGTTCCAAATAAATTTTAGAAATTCTTTCTCTAGGTTTGTGAGGTACATTGATTATATTTTGATATGGATTACATTAAGTCTGTATCGCATAATTTGAGATAATTGGTGTAAGAATCTTGATTTTTTATTTATTTTTAACTAAAAATGGAAATATAAAAGAAAAATACATTGGAGAAGATCATTTGAACACATGGAAAATGATGTACAGGCTTGGCTTTCATGCGATATGCTAGACATTTTTCATATTATATTCTTCATACAAGTATACTTATAATTACACTGACGGAACAATAAATGTGACAAAAAAAAAACCCCTTCAATCCCTTCTGAAGAACAAAGGACAGCACTATATTTTTCCAATCTCAAATAAAAAAGTAGAGAGTAGATTCCTTTGCAATTTGGGGAACACATTATAGATTTACTGTCATCTAAGTCTGACTATTAGACAACATTTAGACACAGTATACGTGTACAAAATATCAAGAGATGCTTCATCTTGTTTCTAAAGTTTTGTGGGGTTTGAAGTACAAATCAAGAGATTGAAAAGGCACTTTTGCATATTGTGCGTTTTGTGTAAATTGTACATTTTGCGGGCCAGCTAACCCTGATTTTTTTCATCACAAGCATTTAAATGTGCACTCCACACAGATATGAGGCAAAAATATGAAATAGAAAAATAATAAAATACACAAGATGATTTAAGGAAATCACGTTCACATTTGGTGAGAGTTGAAAAAATCTTAAGATATATATTTGTAGCAGCACAATTTTTTTTTTTTTTTTTAGGGAAAGGTCTATAGCAACAGGATGTTCAGGGTCTGACTACTCGATCGGACTCGTAGTGATCTGTCTGTTTACAGCCTCCCAAACGCTGGGATTACAGGCTTACGCCACCACACCCAGTCTCAATTGCTGTCTCAGTGCGTGGGAGTGGGAGGGGGGGTGGAGGACTGGCACAGGCTATCAAACCCCCAGCCCCTGCACCTGCTTGCAGGTGCTTTAGCTATCTGGCCTGCCCTGTAACAGCACAAATGTTAAGGTGAGTATGAAAAGATTCAAGAAGAGTAACATGATTTCTGTTCAGCAAGACATCCTTGATAAAATTAACCTGCAGGTTAGAAATCATACAAGGTGCTTTCATTCTCTACAAGTGATAAATAATTGTTAAAAAATAGTTATTAAAACAAATATGAGCATGTAGTTTAAGCAAATTTCAGAAGGGCTTACACCAGAAAGGGGAGAAAAACACAATAATGGAAATGATTGTTTCATTATTTACTAATTCAACTCAATAAAACTCATCGAATTTGAAAACATCTGGAGTTTATAGGGAAGGGAAATAGGAATTATCGCCCCCTGGTGGTAGCGCGCATTAGATGTAATTGGATAAGCGCTGTCCTAGCGCGCATGCCTCTGAGAATCGCTGGTGTAGTCCCTAACCTGTTTCTAGAGCAGCAAGAGAGAAATCGCTTCCGGTCGCACTTGTGTCACTGACAGTGCTTAAAGGGCCTGCTTTCTTGTAGCTGGAGAAAGGACAAAAGAGGCGTTAGCTTCCGCCCACACGTTTTCCCAAGGACCGAATCAGCGGCTGCTGAGAACTCCTGACTTGGCAGGGTCAGTGGACACTTAAACTCCTCGCTAGCGTGGCACCAGGAGAGGCTGAAAGACCCCACATGGTAACATTTTTCTAACTCTAAATTACAAATCCAAGCCGAGTGACACAAAATTCTCAGTCTGTATTTGAACACTTTTTGTCTTTTTTGGTGTGTGGGAAAGCTTCTCCGTGTAGCCAGGCTGGCCTTGACCTCAGCAGGCCTCTTGATTCAGCCTCCTGGTGCGGGGAACGCAGGAATTCGCCTGTGCCCCTGACGGTGCTCTTCCTCTTTCCGCCGGCCTCTTGTCTTTTATATTTGAAAGCTCGTCGTGATCTCCACAGCTTGAGGTGTTTAAATGGGACACGGTGAGCACAGAGAGGCCAGAGTAAAGGGTGAGTAAACTGCGGCTCTGGGCTTGCTCTCTCCTGGGTGCTCCTCCAGGAGCCACCACGGGGGGATGCAATGCCTGCCACCAAGATAGAACAGACGACAGAGTGGGAAGTGGGAGAGAAGCTGGGAGAGTATCAGGGACTATGGAATGCAGTTCCCTAAGGAACACAGCACAAATGCCCATGGTCATCTCTATTGCTAGATATAAGTGACTGCCAAGAGAAAAGAAGCCAAAGTCTGGGAGGTGACTGTGCTAGGCAGAGTTGAGTTCAGCCCAGTAAGGCAAAGAAGAGGCAGAGAAAAACCAGAAAAGAGTAGAGCAGAAAGCCATGCAGTTTCTCCAACACTGAGACCATAATGGTTTCCACAGTCAGCATAAAATCGAACTAAGAATGGAAGCATTCCATCTTTTGCATTGAACATGTGTGGTGTGGTCAAACTGCTCAGCCCTGTATCTGACATTGACAATTTCTATCCCATCCATCATGTCCTTCTGGAGCAAGCCAGACAGAATGGCTGGAGTGGTGCTCCTCTATATGGTACTAAAACAGGTAAAGAAACAACCACACCAAAGCTAGAAAACAAAAGCCACAGCATTGTTTTTTCCAAAAGTCTAAATGGTACTCAGAAACTATCCCATTTCAGTTCATTGGACGAACTTGATTTGTATAGCATTCAACATAGGGTACTCCCCCTTAAGTTTCTTTCTTTCTTTTTTTATATACTTTTTCAAATCATTATTGGCACAACCAAATTTCTTCTCACTGAACTAAGAGAAGGTAGCTGTACACATAATGCAATGTTCAATAATCACAGTGGGTTACTGGTAAAACTGGCAATGTAAGAAGCTGTTAATTTAAGCCTTTTATAGCTCAGCATTCTAATTTACCTTTTCGTTTTACGGCTTGTGGTTAAACTTTTCTGCTAGGTGGTTAAGGGCAAGTTTAAGCATGACCTGTATAGCAAAACATGTAACTTTTGTATCTCTGAAGGTCAGTCAAATCCCCTCAGGATTTACTTTGGAACCATGTACAGTGTTTTATAGAACTGTTGTCAGTGTCAGCTGTCTGGATGAGTCACAGCCATTGCTTGACCAGTTTGCTCTCTGTGAGAGCCTGAGAGAATGTTTTCTCTCTAAGTGACTCTCCTTTGGCACACTTTGTATCTTCAGTCCCTTTTCTCTGCAGCCCCATAATCTCCTTCACTAGAAAATTTGGGAAACCACTGAGTTATAGGGTGTTATAACACAGGTTCTCTTATGTCCTGAGTCCTCACTGACCTTGAAGGGCTAGGGCCAAAATATTGGCTATCCTTGTAGCCCTTTTTTTCCCTCTAATTTTTGGTCTCTAAAATTATATTCTTAACCCACCAGAAGAAAAGCTTAGTGATACTATTACTCCATGAGATAGATACTTGAGCATAACATCACTGTCTTTCTAAGTATCAAACATCTTAGACTTAACTTGGGATTGATATTTTCTATCAATCATTGATATTCTAATAAATCTCTATAGAATGTGATAAAAGCAGTTACACATTTTTACATATTTAGAAATCTAAGTATACACAAAATTATAGCAAGTCAACCTTATGGCATTTTCCTATTCTCTTACTCTCATTTAATACCCTTTTTTGTTTTCTTGTAAACCAACCATTTACTTGAGAGAGAGTATAACAGTAACTGAAATTACACTGGAAGCAGCACATATCTAAAAGACCAGAATGACAGGCATTCCAAGCATATTTTTACTGTTACGCATTGCTATCCTCAGTGTCAAAAGCATTTTGGAGGTTCCTAGCACCATTATCTAATTCATCCTGTGTATATAAGTGCATGGCTTTGCCCCTGCCATGCTTCCTATCTTTTCTGCTTGCAGTCACTTCATTGTTTAACCATTAAGTCCTTGATTTCCATTCAGCTGTATTATGCTTCCCCATTTTTATTTCTTCTTTTGAGATCTTACACTAGGGAGACTATATAATATTTACACATGTAGATCTGGTTTATTTCCCTGGTAAGTTTCATATTTTACAGAGAATCACTTCACAAAGACTTAAAGGAATGAATCTGCACAATCTGCTTGACTAACCAAGAGAAAATATCTTGATCAATTCTCAGGCTGTTCAAAACCTAATGTATTGAAAGTTCACTGAATGTACATAATCTAGTAAACACTGCTAAGCCTTGCCTCCTTTAAAACTTATAAATACATTTATATCGACCTGTATTTGAAAAGGAAAAGTATGGTACAAGCAACTTATTTCATAATAAAATACTAAATATCTCATGTAGTTTACTGAATGTGCTGTGCTGTATGTCACAGATGTTTTCACTTGGTGTCCCCTCACTGACAGCCCAGCATCTTAAGCAGGTACAGCACCACAGGCCACTCATGAGTAAACAGTATAAAATTCTGAATTAAAGTAAGTTTTCCACTGAGGACTTACCAGTTTTTCTAACTCCAGTACTGTCTCAGTATTGGACTGAACTTGGGGTCAGGGCTGGCATGGTATATGGTGCCAGGGATTGAACAGTGCCTGCGCACTTGCTTAAGCTTGCTCAAGCAGTCTCTTTAGACCGCTGAACTATCTCACTCACTGGTCCAAGGTGATCAGATCTTATGCTGATCTGGGTCTTGCCCCATTGCCCAGCCTGGACCTTCTATGACAGTAATCCTGCTTCAGTGTCCCAAGTGGCCGAGGTGGCAGGTGGTCAGCACCACACCTCACTGAAGTTGCATTGGCCACACACAGTAATCCTGGTTAATCATGGTGATGAAGAGACACTTCACCTTAGCCAGGCGAGTCTGCCCATTCCTGTCATCTCAGCACTTCAGGAAGCTGAAGGAAGATCGACATTTTACTGCAACCTGAGCAGCATAGTGAGACTTGCTCCTAGCATTTAAGAGAAAATATTAAAAGATGGAAAATGTACTCCAGAGAAAGCCCTGAGTTCAATCTTCTGTATATAAAAGCAGCAACCACACCTAAGTCTGTTTTATACTGGAGAAATCCCTTTCCATTACACTTAAGATGATGACAGCCTCCAAATTTAAACCAGACAATCTCAAATAATTCCCTAATCTCAATTTTCTCCACAAATATAAATAGAGACAAATGTGCTGGTGCACACCTCCAGTCTCAAGACTCAGGAGGCCGAGTCAGTAGGATTGCCACAAGGTGGAGGCAAGCCTGGGCTGAATAGGAAGTTGAGGGTCACCCTGAGTTATGTAGCACAATGCTCCCTCAAAAAACAAAAGAAAATCATTAGGATTCCTGATTAGTAGCAACAGAAGACAAATTCACCTAAAATGTATCGATTTATCTAGATGCCTGAGCTTAATAATTCTTATACTGTGTGCGCAACAGCCAGTTCCTTCTGGAAGTTGTCCTTAGCAGGAACACTTTCTCCTACCCTTGATAACACATTGACATCCCCCGATTCCTCTCAGCATTCTAGTCTTTGTGGAACTACCTCATATAGGTGGCCTCTCTGTCAGCAGAGGTACTACCTCAATCTCTGTAGGTAACACAGGAGTCCACTGTATCCTTGGTAAATGCTTCACCACCAACTCACCAGCAATGTTAAATCTCGCTCTGTCTCTGTCTCTCTCTGACTCTCTCTCTCTGTCTGTCTCTCTGTCTCTCTCTCTCTCTCTCTCTCTCTCTCTCTCTCTCTCTCTCTCTTTCTCTCTCTGTCTCTCTCTCTAGTTTACTACTGGTGTTTGACTTGAGGTCTCATTATGTAGCTCAGGCTGGCCTTGAACTCACTACATCCCCCAACTGACTTTGAACTTTCTGCATCAGCCTCCTGAGCTCTGGAATTATGGATATGTGCCAACATGTCTGGAAATCCCCTTTCCTCTTTTCTTTCTTTCTTTCTTTCTTTCTTTCTTTCTTTCTTTCTTTCTTTTCTTTCTTTCTTTCTTTCTTTCTTTCTTCTTTCTTTCTTTCTATTCTTGTAGCGTTACTCATCACTTACGCTGAGTTTGGCAACGTGGGCATGTACTGGAATTTTTACATCCATTCTCATCACAGCGGTCATTGGCCTGAGGAGTTAAATTGTGGCTCTGAGATTCTGTATCACAGATATTTATAGATTTGAGATCCATCAGGTCTTCTAGAAAGACAAATGAGGCCAGGCATCCTGCACACCAAATCTCTCCGGTCTGACACCCCCCCACCCACCATAGCCATTTCTCCGCAGTTCTCACTGTGGACAGGTAGAGATGCAGGTGTGGCCTTTGCCTGCCCAGGACTGTGCTGCGGCTTCAGGGAAAGCAAGAGAGTGCTGGGTACATAGACTAGATCTGCCTGAGGAAGGGTGCCAGGGATAGAGTATACAATATATCAAGGGTAGGAGGAAGCCTGTCAGCTGCTTTTCACTTGTTGCTGGGACAAAATATCCAACACACAAACTTAAGGAAGGAAAAATTTGTTTAGCTCACAGTCTGTGGAGCTTTCAGTCCATACTCAGCTGGCTCCAAGGTAAGGTGGCATATGGCAGAGGGATGGTGGAAAACAGCAAAACAACAAGAACAGAAAGGCAGGAGCAATGGTAGCAGAGGCAGAGGAAGAAGGCAAGCCTCTCTCTCTTCTTTCTGTTGCCTTCATACTGTTGGCCCCATGGTGGGTATAGCACTCACATCCATAATCCAAGCAGCATTTGTACCCATAATCCAAGCATTGGACCATGGATTAATTATAAACTCTGGAAGTTGCCCCAATGACTACGACTATATGAGGCATTGGGGGTGGGGGCACAAGTAGACACAATCCATAATAGCCATTGTTATTCTGACCAATCCCACCCAGACCTCATCCCTTCACCACCCACCCTCTATCAGGCACTTGACCCAGAGCATCACCATTGCATGGATGGAGGTCTCCCAGGATGTTTCCCATGCAGCCTGAAGCCAGTAGAAATGCTAAAGCCAGGCAGTCTGCTCAGAAGAAGTGGCTCTCAGCACTGTGCTCGGGAGCAGGGTTTGGAGCCAGGAAACAGCCTTCCTCCTCCCCGAGCCACATTGCAGCCTGTCCCTGAGCACCTACTTCATTGCCTGCCCACTGGGCTGTGAGTGACCATGGAAGCAAGCCCTTATCTGAGTGCAACTCAAACGGGAGATTGTATTCCAGACACTTCTCTGCAGTTTGTCTCTCAGGGTTCTGACCTATCCTAGCCAGCACATAAGAAGAGTTTACTCCTAGCTTTGCAAGCTGCTTCTATCTTTTTTGTTTTTAAGACAGTCTTGTTTCATAACTTAGTCTGTTCCTGACCTCACTATCTTTCTCAGGCTTGCCCGTGTGCTCTGTCATCCTCCTGTATCAAGCTCTCCAGTGCTGGTTCTTCAGGAATGCCCACCATGACTCCAGTCTGCTTACTAGACTCAGTGGGCCCTTTCTGTGTTTTGCTCCTCCAAATTTGGTCACCAGTCTGCTATGTCAGTGCCAGAGTTCATTTGTTATGGAAGAATCGCAGAGTGTCATGAGCCTAGCCAAGGACACATCATGAGAGAGGACAAGGAGTCCCTGTTGTTTTGAGAGGTTTCAGAGACTTCAATCCCTGTGCAGCTGGTTCCAAGGCAGAAGCAAGATAGTGGAAGGATGGATATGGTAGAGAAAAGCTGCTGAGGTCACGATGGCTTGAAGGTGGCCAGAGGGAAAGAGCCAAAGAGGCACAGGGAGTGGGCCCATATGTCCCTATGTCCAGGTCCCCATGACCCACCCAGACACACCCACAGGTATAATTTGCTAGTCTTTCAGGCATCACTCAGTTCAAGCAAGTGGGCAGCATTAGCTTTCACAATAGACATTGTGGCTAGTCTTGCTCAGAAATGTACACTTACTATGTGGAAACACTAATAACAATATATGTTTTTCTTTCTTTTTTTTGCCTCAGGGCAGAAATAGCACTTGGGAACTCCAAAATGGCATGTGGAGAGAGAGAAAAATTCTACTTGGATATCTTTTTGTCTGTATTCATTTTTAGGAAACCAAAACTCTAATTATTAGCATCTAGTTATTAGTATCGCTTTTCACAATATAAGCTCTTTATCATTGGCAAGTGGGTCCTTAGATCCTATTATCACTTTAGAAATTTTCTACTGTTATAGGCTGTTGTCATGATTTCAGTGCTGAAAATGACTAATGCAGTCCTTTCTCTCCCTGAGCTCACAATGTGGACTAGAAATAAAATGCTCAAATACAGATGAGACACCAGAGCAGAGTACACAGGGCCCTACTGCTGAGTGAAGGGGTGGAATGTTGGGGGAACTGCAAGTTATGCAGGTGTAAATTGGCCCCTGTAACACTTCTGTTTGGAAGAGAACCCAGAGGGGTCTCCCCAGCACAAGTTCAGAGCAGTGCTGATGGAAGACGCCTGCACAAAAATTCAGAAGCAGAGGGTAAGTTGTTCAGAGATGAATTTAGAAAGGTAGCCAGCTGAAGAGAGTATATGAGGATGGTAAAGACGGAAGGAGTGAATGGCAAATTATTTATTGCTGTATGAAATAATCACCCTAAACTTAATGACTTACAACAAATAACTGTGCTAGAGTGGACCGTTAGCAAGAAGGAGGCAAAAAAGGAAGGTGATGTGGACAAGCAGAACGTTGCTAAGTGTCTAAGCATTTCCTTTACCCTGGGCTTCCCAAGATCCAAATATGATAATGTTGATGACACAGCAGGGCATGGCTGTGCAAACTGGAGTTCGCTCTGACAGAACTTTGTGAGCCACAAGCATTGGAACATTTTGGAGCAAGGGACCTCTCAGTTGGCTGGTACACTAATGGTCTGGACACTTCAACACAGATTTCTAAATATTGTGAAAAATCCAAAGTAGCAGGCATAATTAGAGTAATATTCTGTGTGTGTGTGTGTGTGTGTGTGTGTGTGTGTGTGTGTGTGTGTGTGTCTGTCTGTCTGTCTGTCTGTCTGTCTGTCTGTGTCTGCTTTTGCTGTCTGGTTTAGTAGCCAGGGTCCTTGAACTGGACCCTTGAACTGAGCTCTTTCATGCATACATCTTCATCAAAATAAATATATTGTATAAATTTCTTCAAATTTTCCTGAAATTTTAATGTAGACAAAAGCAGCAAAAACCCCCTACTATTTAGGGCATACTTTCCACATGATTCTGTCAACTTTCTTCAGGAAAAACAAGAAAAGCATTATTCTTTCTCTTTTAACAAAGACATATTCTTCAAAACAACAAACCTTATAATTATAATCTTATAATTGCAGTGTGTTGAGGCTTCTGTAATGTAGGGATCTGTTGGTCTCATGGCAATCGAGTCTACCCAAGGAGAAAATGGTCGCAAAAATGAGAAAGATAGACAAGAAGACAAAAGCTGGACTAGGGTGTCCTGATGGGCAAAACTAACTCAAAGATCCTTTATTTATAGTTTTGCGAAGTTAGTAACACATGACATAAGGTTGCCTAGTGACTAACAACCAACCTTAATCAGATAGGATGTTTATCTCAGGACCGAGGGAGCTTGTTTGCTTTAGACCCTGAGATCTGGTCCCACCTACACACATTTGATCAATTTCCTAGCTTCCGAAGCTCCCAATATTGTAATAGATATTTTATTGGGTATTTTAAGTGCATGCTGCACTGCCTGCAGTTCTAGACAATGACATGTCAAAGGTCAAAGTGGCTTTCTGTCTAGTGACGTGTGAACTCCTGCATATACAGTGTCTTCTTGTGATACATCCAGAAAAGAAATCGGTCTCCAGCCTATTTGATAGAGCACTGATCAGGATGGCATTTTTCCAAATAAAAGGACTCCTACAGACTCCATCTCTCGCTGCCACTCCTTTTACAAATTAAATTTTAATGTGTGAATTTGGAGGGGAAAAAAGCAGCTACTTTTCTCATTAAATTATTCTCATATAAATTATGACTTGGGTAAATTAATATGAAGACAAATACTTGTTGGGTTTTACAATTACCAAGCCCATAAATTTCAGGAAGTAGAGAAGACAAATAATCCCATATATTAGGTTGTGTTAAGAACACTTGCCCTCTAGTAATTTTAAATTTTCATGTTAGGATTTTTGTTTTGTTTTATGTTTTTTTAAAGACAGGATCTTGGTGTGTAGTTCAGACCTTGGTGTGTAGACCTCACTGTGTGGTCCACACTGTTCTTGGGATCATGGTGATTCTACTGCCTCAGCCTGAAGAGTGCTGAGGTTACAGGGCCTTGCCAACACACCCATATATGTGAGAACTTTGATCACTATAGATGGACAGATTTGGAAAATACTGACATTTTCTCCAATATTTAGCATCTTAATCTTATAACCCAATTGATCTCACATTATTTTTTATTATTATTTTTCTAAGTTCTATTC
>PVKN010014538.1:0-19095 GCA_004027915.1 Capromys pilorides | reverse complement strand
CCAGATCAATAGAGGAGGAAAAGCCCAAGAATTACCTCTTCTCGTAATTCTATCCTATAGGAAAAACACACGCATTGTCAAATTTTCCTTAAATATACTTTGTAGTAATTCTGCAGAAAATATAAACCATTCAGCACTATTTTTATTATTTCCATTAAATCAGCTTGCATTTAAAGTATTTTTATGGGAGATAGAAGGGAAAAAGTGCCAGATCAATATAAATTATAATGTGAAGTCTTTATTGCTTGTTAATTTTCTGTAAAGTAATAGAGAATAACACGGGGTGTGAGGCATGAGGTCTTTTCTCCAGCTGGCCTTGGCTTTGTGACTCGCTTGCTCTTCACTGTGTCTGAGAAGTTAGATGAATGTCCTTGGGACAGGACTGGGTGTGGGTGGAAGTGAAATTTCAGGTTGGGTCAGGACCTGGGCTCCCACTGGCCCATGGTAGACTCAGCTGCTCTGAGGGTGTGCGTGGCTCCTGGGTAGGTTGGAGTGGGGTCTTTGGTATCAAGTGTTGCTGTGGCAGGATAGGGTCCCAGGAGGCACAGGTGGCCATGGCACAGGCTTAGCTCCAGCAGTTGTTTGTTTGTTTGTTTGTTTATTTATTTATTTATTTTTGTGGTACCTGGGATTGAACTCAGGACCCCGCGCTTGCAGGGCAAATGCTTCTTCTACTGAGCTATCTCTCTGACCCCCAATACCAGTAGTTAGAAAGCAGTGTAATTTTAGCAGACATGTTGGATGGGTGACAGATACAGAAGGTGGCCTGGATGTCCTAAACTGTGGTTTTCTAATTTTGTTCTCATTCTTGGGAACTTGAAAAAATGTTTCTTGGCCTCTTCTAAGCTAATTCTAATTTTCCTCCTTCCCCTTTTTCTTTCTCTCTCTCTTTTCTTCAGAAAAATAATATTCATTTAGAACAGAAATTCTGGAGCCATGCTGCTTATTTTATAATCTCAATTTTGCCTTTTATTGGCTGTGTGAAATCAGGCCATCTCCCCATCTAACCTCTCTGTGCTCAAATTTCTTTCTTTCTTCCTTTCATTCTTTCTTTCTTTTTTCTTTCTTTCCTTCTTTCTCTCTCTCTCTTTCTGTATTTGGTACAGTGTCTCACAACACAGCTCAGACTCATAGTGGTCCTTCTGTCTCAGCCTTCCCAGTGCTGGGATTACAGGCATGCACCACCACGCCTGGTCTCTGGGGCGAGGCCTGGCAAGGCATGTGGTGCTGGGAATTGAACTCTGGTCACTATGCTTGCCTAAACAGGGGTTTAGTCTGCTGAGCTATCTTGCAGGCTTTTTGGGCCCAAATTTCATAGCCACAGTCTTAAGAGAAAATTGTTGTAGAGCAAGAATTTTTATCTGGCCTACATCTAAGCAATTTGCTGGCCAGATTTGCACAATCTGTACATTTTACATTCAGCAGAACACTCCATATCCTTCGAATGTTCAAGGTTATTTTTTGGGACCCTTGTATCCTCTACTATCATTTGAGTTATACAAGCATTGAAGTGCATTGTGTCCATCCATGCAGCATAGTCATTAACAGCACAAGGGAGAAAGCTGTGACTACTTTGGGAGACTGTAAGTCCCTACAAATAATTGCTGCTGAGTTAGATGTGAAGAACACAGCAGAGAAAATCAGGAAAAATGCAGAAAGCTTTAGAAAACTATAGACGCATTTAAAAATATTATTTCCATTTTAAAGAAGTTAGATATCACACCTAAGGTGTTTTCCAAGTGTGATTTATAGGAAGACAATGCAGAGCTCCAGTGAACAGAATGTGCTAGAAGCAAAAGCCTCACTCAGCTTTATATCAAGAATGGGCAGATTAGCATGCATTTAGTGGCGACAAGTTAATGCGTTTCAGGATGTAAATGAATTCCCAAGCAACTATTGATCCCCACTTTATTGTCTGAGAGAGTAGCTTCTTTATTTTGGTGTGAATAAAGAAACACGTACAGGATTCACTAGTATTTTTTTCCCTTCGTTTTCAAGGAAGAAATGCTGACTATTCAGGCAAAACATAAAAAAATGAAGGCACAGAAAACTTTGAATCAAGAGCAGCATCCCAGAGAATTTGGAAGTTTTTCTAGCTGTTCCTCTGCCATTTGGGTCGGGTCCCCTGCCAGTCACCTCCCCCTCTAGCAGCTGCTGACCACCACCCTTCCCATCAGAGAGCTGAAGGCTGGGGCTCAGCTGGATTCTAGGTAGGAAAAGGGAGAGGCAGTCTTTCAGTGCTGGCATTTCAGAAATCACACAGAATTACGGAAAAGCGAGTGAGGGGCTCCCAGTGGGATTTCCCACTCCAAGACTTGCCAGGTAATCTTTCTGGCAGGGTGGGTGCTGGGTTTTCCTTAAATAGAGTCCTAGGTCAGCATTTTTTGCTTTTCCCTTTCCTTCCAAAAGGAGGTATGGCCACATCACCCAGTAGGAATCTGGAATTTGTTTTTCTAACTTTTCCTTTTAGTAACTGTTTTAGTACCATCTGTTCTTTTAAGTGCAATGTTTTTGTTTCTTCCTAAGCCAAATCAATGTATAAGGTTCTTTGGTTTAGCTTTTTTTTTTTTTCCCTAAATTAATTATCCATTTTGAGAAGGTTGAATACAACACTGAAGCCTGAAGTGAGCCAGTTCTATAGCAACCCTCCTTCGGGGCTATCTACCTTTAGCTCGAGCCCTGCATCCTGAGTTGGGCTGGGGCTGGAGCCATGAAGCTGGGCCCCCACCTCAGAGCTCTCCCCAGGATTCTTCAGCTTCAAGGAAGCCTTCCCTTCCCTCAAAGGACATCCACCCACCCAGAATGCTGCTTATAGAGCCAGCCTAAATGCCATTTAATGTGTTAACGTATTGATTGGTTCAAATAAGAACATAAGCCACAAAGCCAAGCAAAATGCTGACGCCCAAGCTCAGAGATTCTGTTTCAGTCATAAATCTCTGTGTGGGGACTTTATATGGCAGCATGGATCTGGTCATAAGCTATGGTCTCAAGCAAATTCTGTGGTTGAGAAAAATGGTCAGCCACAAAAGGGCAGAGGGGCCTGGCAAGTGGGCACGAAGAGCCCACAGTCCTGGATCACATGAGAAGATTCCTGATGCCACACACTTCATCTGCTGTGCCCTTTCCAGGAAAGAGGCAGAGGCTTTGACAGGTGGCATCTTGATGTCCTATCTGAGCCCCTGCTATAGAGGGAGGCTCAAGCTCTGCTACACAGGGTCTATAGTGTACTACAGCAAGTACTGTGAATGATGATGTCTCTTATGCCATGTGTCTAGTTGACCCTGAAAGCCTCACACACTGATAGGTGGAGCTTTGGAGAGGTGCCTGGATCATAGATGTGTGATACTGGATTATGAATGTGATAACTAGATCAGGCCATTGATTGGCTTAACATAGTTCTGGTTGTGCATATTAGGAAGACTCACCGTGAGTGTGGGTGACACCAACCAATAGTCGTTAGCCTCCATGGAATAAAAAGGGAAAGAAAGGCTTGCTTCTAACTGCTTCTTGTGTGCCATGCCATAGACTATTTATTTCCTGCTATGATGCCCTGCCTTGGAGCCAGCCAACTATGGACTGAACACTCTACAAACCCTGAGCCAAAATAAACTTTTCCTCCTTTAATGTTTGTTCTTGGGTATTTTGTCTCAGCAAAGACAATAACTAAAATGGCACTATTGCTGAGGTGACAGATGTCAGCACTGACTGGCATGGGTGCTGGAAGCCATGTCTCAATTCCTCACATGGTAGAGAAGGACTGATCCCCAGGACCATACCAGCTCCCACAGTGTGGCCAAAGGTGGCTTCCCTTTTACAATCTGTGCCTGGAATAATCTCTTTAAACCCAGTCTTGCCTCTGTCTTCCTGCACCTTTCAAGACTGTTTCATGACTCTATGTTTTGGTTGCAGTGTTCTTTGTATCCAAATGTTCTTTCTACTTTTTACCTCCTGTGCTGCTTTGCACTGATCTAGTCTTGCCTTGGTATTTTTAAAAAATGTATTTAGTACAGGGTCTACAGGGTCTCACTACACAGACTGAACTCAAGGTGATCCTCCTGCTTTCAGCCTCTCAAGCAGTGGGATTAGAAGTGTGCACCACCATGCCCAGTCTTGATCACCATCTCAGTGCATCTTGGGGACAGGGCTGGCATGGCAGGCCAGGCATTGAATCTCCCTGTGTCTGCCTAAACAGGTGCTATAGTTCACTCAGCCATCTGGCTGGCCCTTACCTTGGTACTTTTGAGAAATGTGACTCCCAGGTTGATGAGGTAACAAGGGGTATGACCTGAAAAGTGAACAAGGATATGATGTACCTAAGCCTACCTGAGAAGTTTTGGAGCTTCTTAAAGTTGGTGACATTGGCTACTATTGGTTGGCTTACCTTGGGTCCTAGTAAGGTGGGAAGAATATCATTTGTGAATTTTGTCTCTTAGTCTTCTGAAAGAAAGTTATGTCAAAGTCTTAACTTTTACTACTTTAGAATGCAATCTCACTTGGAAGTAGTGTTTTTATAAAGATAATCAAGTTACAACAAAACCATTAGGTTAGACCCTAATCCACTGACTGTGTTCTTATAAAAAGAGAAGAGGGATTTGGATGCAGAGATAGATATGCATACAGGAAGAAGTGCATATGCAAATGAAGGAAGACACTGGAGGTGATGTTTCTACAAGCCAAGTACATCAAAGCTCACCTGCAAGTTACAGAATCTGGGAACAGATCCTTCCTCATAGCTCCAGGGGAATGAACCCTGTTCATACCTTCATCTTAGATTTCTAGCCTCCCAGGCTCTCAGACAATAAAGTCTGATTACTTTATTAGTAGTAATTTGTTATGGCCATCCTCACAAATTGTCCAGGAGAGCTGGACAATTCAAGCCATCCACACTCTGTATGGGATTTTTATAAGATATTTCCTGTGAGGTGACCAGCCCAGGGACAAACAGCCCAGAGGCTGTCAAGAAACAACTGTCTCATAATGCAGCCCCATGTTCCCAGGAGCCAGAAGCCACACAGGTCACTTTCTTACACGTTAACCTCTGCTCTCAGATCCACAACATCCACACTGTCTTCAGGGAGGCCCCTCTGCAGGCTGACATAAAGACATTCTTATTAATAACCCAGGAATAATGAGCCCATCAGGTTTGCCCAGGGTAATGCTCACTCTGTTAAGACACCTTGAAAAACTAATGGAGTTGGGATTTCAGGCTTCTATTGTGTCAGCCAAGCGGGAGCTTTGCAGAACAGCACATAGAGCTGCCTGAGCAGCCCAGAGATTGAGCCAGTGCCGTGCTCACCTGGGAGTCAATTTCCAGGCTGGAATTGCCATCGCCAATTTTTGAAAGATTTTAGAGGGTCAGCGTAAAGTCTTGATCTGGAATTCTCAAAGGTGCTGAGCTTGTACCAGAGACAGAGATACAAGGAGGAGGCAGGAAGAACTGGGTAAGGGGCCGAGTTGGGTGGGAACCACCAGGTAGGGGCCAAGCTTTCCTCTCTTCTTCTGGATCTTCCCCAATTTTGAGTATTTACAGTAAAGGAGTACTAGATACTCAGAATCCCTTGACAAGTTTCCTGGTGATATGAACCTGAAGCTATGATTCCCAGAAAGGACAGCCTCTGTTTTTGGCTGGATTTGTTTTCTAATGATATATGTAACTGATAAGATGTTAGAGAATAGTCACCTATCTCTTCACCCTTTATGCTTGTATCATCACCTTTCATCTTCCTCCCAAGAGGTATGTGTAAATTGTCTTAAGAAAGCCCTGGCAAGGGACTCAAATGTCACCACTAGTGAACCTGCAGCTTTGTTAAAAATCAAACCGAGGAGAAGACTGGCTCCTGGGATGAGGGAAACACTTTCTCTTTGCCCAGGCCTTTTAGTCATAGAAGCTGATACGTAACTGTTCAGCGTGCCTCTCATAGAGCTAAATGGGAGAGCAGAAGCCCCTGTTTCTTTTCACTCAATAGCATCTTCAAAGAGCACAAGGCTTGGGAATGGATTGTGGGAAAGGCTGTGATGGCGGAGTCTGGCCCTGGAGCTCCTATCTACCTCTTGTGAGCTCCGCAATGGTTTCAAAGCTCTGCGGATCACTTAGAGCAGGTTCAAAGACCTCCTTCAAAATGGCTCTAAGCCTTGGCTTCCCAGGCCCCCTGGCTTCTGTGCTGAGGCGGCTGCAGGGCACTTATCTGAGGTTCTTCAGCTACAGTGGGGCTTGTGAAGCAGATGCTGCTCAGGAGCCTGAAAAATGTGGAAAGGGCCTGTACTTGACGAAAGTCTCTCGCTTGGGGCACCTGCTGGTTGCTGTCATCCAAGTGGTGGCAGTAGTAATTATTACACTGACAGAGACCCTAGTTAGCAGAAGTCTCTTCACTTCCTGACACTAACTCTATTCCAGACACTGCAAAGGAATTCTTCATAGTTGTCTCATTTGTTTTAGGAGGTGGGAGATGAAGGAATTGTAGCTCTCATTGTACAAATAACACTGAGATTTTAGGAGGTGAATTATCTAGGTTTAAAAGGAGTGGAGCTGAGATTCCAAGCAAAACTTGCTTAACAGTTTTGGTATACTCCACTCATACAGAAGCAGAATGCAACCCAGGATGCTACAGAGAAGGATGAGATCAGACACACAGAGATTCCACACAGTGAGAGACAAGAGGAACTCCAGACATGGTTGAGATGGTGTAGCTGCTTGAGGGATCCCTACATACTCACCACAGTCCTTTCCACATGTACCAGAAGGGCTAAACCAGGGCAAAGAGGGACCCTCAGTTCATAATGCTGTTTCACAAAGTGAGTTTTCCTGGGGTTATCTCAGCATCCTTGCTCCCACCAGAGGGGGCTTTGTGTTTCTATGCATACAACCTCCTGATTCTTATGGCCACCATGGACCATAAGATGGTCCAATTCACTCAGGCTGAGGAGTCTAATTCCTTCTTGCTCTTTCTACCCAAAGATAGAATGTGGATCCTCAATAAGCCCCTCATTTTTCTCTTTTCCCTTTAGCTTCTTGGGTGAGCTCCCTCTTTGCTACACCTTGAGCTACTTCTTACTTAGTCCATGGTCTCCCAACAGAAGCAGACGTTTTGGGATCACAATTAAACCTCAACCTTCTTTCAGTATTTGGTGCTCTGGACAGAGAGTCATCCATTTCTACCTTACAAATCCCTCTTTCCAGATACATAGCACTAAGTGCCATCTCAGGAGTGGCTTCTATAGCTTTCTGCGCTCCTAGCATCCTGTTTCAACCTGATCCGTGCTCTACATCTGATCCAGCTGGCTCTTTGGGGGAGCCACGAGAGCTTGATCTTCTCTTCCCCAGGACAGTGCTGCCCTTTGCAGGGTTGCTTCTTCTGACTTGGTGCTGGTGTTGCTGGTGGAGTCCCTTTTCCATATGCCATGAACTACTCAGGGAGCATCCACTTTTACCTTCCCCAAAGCATCCCAGGGCTCTGTAGAGCTCACCGGAAGGATTTCTCTTTTTCTTGCTCCTCCCATCTGAGTTCTGTCATTTTATTTGTTTCCTATGGAGTGATTCTCAGTATGAATTTGCATGGTCACAGGATTGTACCATTTGTTTCTTGCTTCCTATCACAGACTGAGGGGTGCGGGGGTAGGTAAGAACACGATTGCTAGACTCAAAACTTCATGACTGCCTTCCCAAGAAGCTTCATGGTAGGATGGCACAAGGGCCCTGGCGTCTTAGAGCTGCATGCTGAGAGCTCACATGCAGGCCTTCCAAAAGGAAGGAGGTGAGGCAAGTTGAGTTTTCAAATTGGCAATGTCCCAGGGGCCGCTGTGTAGAAATAATTGAAGTCTTTTAACAGAGGTATCTAAGAGAGCCATTAAAAGAGAATTGCAATTATTGAGCCCAGAGGTAAAATTTCAGAACTGGCCCGTAAATCCTGGTCTGACAAGAAATTTAAAACTCCCCAATGGTCTTCAATGCCATATTAAAAAGGATTTTAATACTAAGAGGTAGAAATAATGAATGATAATCCAGTATTTTCTGTGGAAACAGAGGCAGTTCTGAGGGCTGGGCTGGTGGAAGACTGTGGGTTATTGCATTTTGGACTTGCTTTGTACCTCTTACTTCAAGGGAGGAGCCGGTAGCAGGCATGTGACAGCAGGCTGGCTGAGCCACTTCTCCGGAAACTTTAGCTTATTGAGATGTTTCTGCATGTCACAAGAAATCATCAGGGGGGCTGGGGAGATAGCTCTGTGGCACAAGTGCTTGCCTGGGAAGTGCAAGGTCATGAGTTCAAAACCCCATCTCGCAAAAAAAAAAAAAAAAGAAAAAAAAGAAATCATCAGGGCCAGCAGGATAGCTCAGTGAACTGAAGCACCTGCTCAGGCAAGCTTAGATAAACGAGGGACCATGGTTTGATCCCCAGCACCACACGCAGTGCCAACCTCACCCACAGGGTAGGCTGAGGTGGAAAAAAAATCATCAACAGAGTGAAAAGACAACCCATAAATTAGGGAAAAATCATAAGTAACCATCACTCAGACAAAAGACTTCTGTATAAATTATATAAAAAAAACCTAAAAATTATTTGGGAGACTGGGCATGGTGGCACACATCTATAATCCCAGCACTTTGGAGGCTGAAAACAGGAGAATCATATGAGTCAGATCTACATAGCAAGACTCTGCAGACCCTGTAGATCCTGTCCTAAATATAGAAAAAATTATCCCCCCGTGGTTTAAAGACTCAATTAAAAAATGGGCATCTGAGATGAATGCACACTTCTCAGAGGAAGAAATACAAGTGTCAAATACATACATGAAAAAATATTCCATAGCAATGGCCATCCGAGAAATACAAGTTAAAACAATACTGAGATACCATCTCACCCCAGAAAGAATGCTTATCATAAAAAATTCAGCTAATAACAAATGCTGGAGAGGCTATAGGGAAAAAGAAACCCTTCTCCACTGCTGATGGAAATGTAGACTGGTACAACCACTGTGGAAAATCAGTGTGGAGACTCCTTAGAAAACTAGACCTGGAAATCCCATTCAACCCAGCTATTCCTCTTCTCGGAATTTTCCCAAAAGAACTGAAAACCTCCTAGCATAGGGAGGCTGAGACAGGAGGATCAGTGTAAGTTCAAGACCAGCCTGGGCTACAAAAGTGAGCTCAAGGTCAGCCTGAACTGCATAGTGAGACCCTGTCTCAAAAAGAAAAACAAAATAAAACAAAACAACAACAACAACAAAAAAAATCATAGCATAGTGTTATATGTGCACCCATGTTTACAGAGGCACAATTTGTTATAGCCAAATCTTGGAAACAACTAAAATGCCCATCACTTGAGGAATGGATGAAAAAGATGTGGTATTTTTATATAATGGAGTGCTACTCAGGTATAAAGAAAGACAAGCTTGATGCTTTCATAGGTAAGTGGATGCAACTAGAGGCTATACTCATAACTGAAATAAACTAGACCTACATGTGTAAGTATCATATTGTCTCCCTAGTGTAAGAACCTGAACAAATAAATAAAACCTGAAAGGTGTAACAGATATAGTAAAACAGAAAGAAGATGAATTTAAGGATTAAACAATGAAAATGAGAGAAAGGAGAAAAGACAGTAAAAAAGGAAGGAGAGAAAAACAGGCAAGCATATATACAAGATGGTTGAGATGATTGTACTCATAATTTCCATCTTTTTTAAAATAAATAGCAGTTAATATTTAGAATTTTCACCTCGACTAACTCTGTATGCTAATATCTGTGAGTAGAGTAACTACATCGAGGACAGCAATGTGTAACACAAAACTCGTGGTTGAATATCTCTCATCTTGGTCTTCTAAATGTATACTGTTTCTAATGTGTTATCAATTATTATATTCCCTTTAAAATAAATTAAAACAAAAAAGACAAGGAAAAAAATTAAGATTTCTTGAATGCAAGTACTAATAGTCAATTACTTCTCCTAACTTGCATAACTATGTCTGTTAATTTGAGCATGAGATTTGATGACAAAAATAGATAATATAGCTATCATTGTTAATTTTGTTAATTAGCTATTCCTTTGAAAATCTGCAACACATGTATTGTTGTATGCTATCTTGCTTCTGTCTTTTCTTCTGTTTCATTTTGCTTTTCAAAATAAAGATAAATTAAATTAAATAAGAAGAAAAAAGTTTGGTGGTCAATATATGGCCACATAGCTCCTGAGGTTCATTCTAGCTTCTGGATACTAGCGTGATGGTGGAATCTTGTACTGGCCTGGGCAGTTCAGGCCAAACTCAGGTTGGTTCTTCCTAGATATGGACTACAACACCAGCCTCCCCTGAAGCAAGATGGCTCCAGTGAGGTGCAACACAGTATCAGTGTGTGCTATCTTGTCATCATTTCCTTCTCCTCCTCTATGTCTCTACACACTATCCCAAAGCCTTTCTTTATAAACTGTTGTCAAACTATTTTCTAGTCCTATGGGTTGTGGCTCAAAGCAGCTGGTTTTTTGACCCTAGCTGCAGGCCCTCAACACTTGCAACAGAAAATTTTTACAGTCATGCTTTCCAGAATATAGATTCTGTCACTTGGGCCTTAGCTCTTCTGCTGAGCTTTGGGTTGCCAGCAGACTAGGCCACCTCTGATATGCAGAAATGCAGCACAGCTTTTAATACTGTGCTTGGAATGCAGTCAGTGTCAAGGAAATACTAGACTCCCTCTCTGTCACCAGCTTGGCCACACCTCAAAACACCAGAACCAAAGGCAAGAAATATTTTTTAGTATTTTCAGTAGAGATGCCTTCCAGGTGGAGAAGATTCAGTCACTGCTTCTTTGGATAAAAGTTTTCAAGTTGCTATACATGTACCTATTGAAATATAGAGGGAAACACTGCCAAATGAATTGTCTCAGTCAAGGTGGTCTATATCTGTTCTACCCCAACCCATTCTCCTTTCAACTCCACTGAATATGTTTTTGCAGGGCTTATTCTAGGCAGACCTGTGTGGATCATTTGGAATCATATTTTTCTAAAGGCGCCCAAACCACTTCTTCAGAAACTTGAATATGTTGTTACTGGAGTTCATGTATTTAAATTTAATTTTTTTATTGACTCTAAAGTAAACACAGACTTAAAAGCAGAACAAAATCATTCTATTTAAATCTAAAAATTAAATTGTCTATAAAAGAAGATCTAACCACATTTCCCCTTTTCCTTCTGATCAGAGAACATGTATTTACTCAAACAGAACAACTTACAGTGCAGATTATTTGACATAAAGAATGACATTAAACAACTAGCACTGTCATCCAATGAGTGGAAGACATGCTACATCAGTCTACAGTAAATATTGTGGTAGTAGGACAAAGAAAGTGGAAGAGAAGAATTCTACCATCAAGGAATTTTTGGCTCTGAAGACTGAAGAGTAGTCTAAATTAAAAATCAAATAAACCCAAGGTTTATATAAGCAATTTCACTGACTCCACCTAATACTTAATAAATGTAGCATGTGCCAGGCACTGTGGTAGGTACCAAGTAGATGATGGGACCCAATTCCTGACCTGGGGAAAAATTTATATTCAAGAATTCTCATCCTGAGGCCAGATGCATGCAGAGAAAATTTAAAGTCAAGGAGAGATTAGCCCAGCATGGACTGGATCAGTTAATTGGGGGAAGCAGAACTTGAAGAAAGCGGAGGCAAGGAAACGCATTACAGATTGTCACCATGGCATGACAAAGAGCATCCCTGATGTCCTTCTACACAGATCCAGGGATGAAATGTATGAAGGAATATGTATGTCTGGAATCCTATCATACAACTGTGTTAGCTTTTTAAAGTTCAAGTGCCTTATATAGAGACAATGGTAAAATTATTGAAAAGAAAATAGTTCAAGCTTAAAATAAAGAGATAGTTTTAGAGGTCAGGGAACCCATTTAAAAGTAAGACTTTCTTTTTGACAGTCTCTTTAAGTGATGTGACTCTAGAGATTTTCTTCACTAAGCAGCTGCCACCCTACACGATAATTAGCCAGCAATACATTTTCTTTGTTGTTCATTAAAGATTAATGAGAGGCAGAGCTTACGGCCTGGTTAGATGGGGAAACCCTGAAGGGGTCGTTTGAACCTTTCATATCCGTTCCTTTGGAAACTCTGACGAGCAGCTTTTCGATACAATAGCAGCCGTCTGCCTTCTAACCTACAATATGTCTTCAGTAGAAAATAAGACACTTTTGGCACACTGTCTTCCACCATCAGCTGGAGAACACATGCCTGAAAGGAGGAAGGACAGCTGCTTGGAGCTCTGCAGTGAGTGTTTCATGCTGGGGTGATGTGCATTTTCAGTAACGTGTGTCTTTCCGCGTCGTGCTGAATCCCAAAGGTACCATCAAGTGGGAACATCAGGTGTCCAGGTGCCACTGTGTGTACACAGCAGGTTCTGGCCAGCTTGGAGGCAAGTCTTCTTTTACTGATTTATTTTGTTCTCTTAGTTTTTTACTAGTTCCCCACCCGGCAGACAGCCACACTGGGAGAGGCAGAAAGGTGACAAAGAAGGTTTACTACACAAAGAGAAAGAAAAGAGGAAACTAATGAAGTTCAAATAGTTCCAGTTAAAAATAGACAGCTGAAATAAAGATGACAGCAATGAGAAAGAAGACATTGAAATGATTAGTGCTTTTCTGGAACTTAGTAGGCCCCAGATTTGGAAGATTAGCTCATACAAATAGATCCAGGCTGATTTAGAACTTAGTACTCAGAATGATGCCTTGCTTGGTCCACTTTTTGCCTCTTTTCTTCTTTCTTTCTTTTCCTGTCTGTATTTGGCACTTTTAGCATTTGTGCAGTGCCATATACCCAGAGGAGCTCAAAACCCATTAATAGATGATACTGATGATGCCAATAATCAGAGCTAAGAACTTTGATTGTATTATAAGCAAAGCATTTGAATAATTGCACAACCAACAAACCTCAGAATGACATTTCTCCATCCTTATCACTGATGAGCATGACCTTGGGACAAGTCAATATCTACTATTCCTCTGGGGGTGCAACACAGGGAAGATTGAGGCATCATTTATAGAAAAGGGCAAAGGAACACATCATCCCACCAAGTGCCTCCACATGTCTTCTCTAACCTTCCTGAGAGATTTTGACCTTCCAAACCTCTCCACTTCTCTTCCTTTTGGACCCCGTTTGCTTAAGGACTCTTTAGAATTTGAGGCAGAATGAAAACATACAAGGCTATGAGTTGAATTATTGACAGCCTGTCTTCCGCTTTACCTTCAGCAAACAAGGGTTCCTCATGAGCTCAGAGATCTCATCCCAGTGAGTACAAACTCACAATCACTTGTGGTGCCTGTGCTCTGGCTCTGTGTGTAACCAAGAAGGTGTCCCGTTGGTGGGGCATCTGTATCAGGAAGTTAAAGCAATAGGAATTTTCCAGAAAGAATTGACTTGCATAATGATCTGAAGGTAGACCTTCCTCTTCCCCGTCTTGTGACTCATGACTGGATGTGTCTAAAGATTAGCTGTTCCTGCCAGCAACACTTCTTGTTTTGTGAGTAAAGCCCATGTACTTCTCTTGTAGTCCACTGAAGTCCTGGAAGGTAGCAGTGTTCCTAGCCTCTCCAGCAACTGTGCCAACCATCTGGTATACATGATTTTCAGGTCTGAAGTGGCTGTTTATCTTAAAAAGGTAAATTTGTTTTCTGTGGATGGGATGTGCAACATCCAGATGAGGAATTCAAGAGCCCTGAGATTCTAATTCCATCTTTGATGCTATTCACAGCTGAAATTTATTGAACCCTTACTAAATGACACACATTGTGTCAAGTACCTCAGTCATTATTTTATTTAATCATGAGATCTGCCTAATAGAATGAGAAAATAGAACTTCAGAAAAGTTAAGTGACTTTGCTGAAAGTCACACATTTAATAACAAATGTGGAACTTGAACTTAAGATCCAGATCTGTCTAATTTCAAATCACTATTCTCATCCACTACCTGTATTATCTCCTATCTTAATCCACAAAGTACTCAGCCAAATGTTTTGGATCCCTGGGTCATCTTTATATGCAAAAATCAGAGTAGCTCTAGGATTTGCTTTGGCCCCTTCACTGCTTGTATGCTATGCAGCAATACACCACATGTACTTTGATCGAGGAACATTTTCAACCCCACACTGTCAGGACAGAGCCCTCCTTCTCCTGGACCACAATATTTTTCCATGTGTCATGCCCTGGTGGCCCAGGTGGCCACTGCATTACCTGGAAACACTTCCATGTTCTTCTACCCAACCTTCGGGATGAGTGTGAATCTGAGATAGGTAATAAGATAAATAAAGGCCAATTCCCATGAAGCATAGCTTGAAAGCCAAGGAGTTTCAGGGGCCTTCAGAATTAGTGGCAGAGAAAGATATATAAGCAAGATCAAAGAATAGAGAATGAGGCTAAATGGCAATACCTGGGAAGATTTCTGTAGGCAAAAGTACCCACGGAAAGATCTTTTTAGAGGGTCTGTGTAGAGTTCAGGATAGGAATACACCAGGAAGGGCAATGAGCCACATAAAACTCAGGAAATGTGCTGGGGGTAAGGAACATGTAGTGCATCTCCACCAGGCCCAGTGGGAGAAATTCCCTCTCACCAGCCACCTGGAACAAATGGGCACATCCCTAACTTAGAGTCTGGGAATCCCACGGGATACAAACACACATTATAGGGACTCATCCAATACTCTTTTCTATTTTCAAAGAGCCTTATACCAATACTTTGATTTGGAAATATTTTTTTAATCCATTATATGCATTAGTGACCTTTGGCAGGACATTTCATCTTTCTGGAATGATTCTTCATCTTTTTAGGGGACAGGATTAGAAAGATGAAACACTTTAGTTCTATGAATTTCAGACTGGAAAGAGGCGTTTCGCAAGCTGACAGACCTTTCTGAGATTGCTGCCTCAGCTGATGGCCTCAAGGTCACCAACTCTGAGCTTGAGAATGGTCAGTTAGAAAACAAAATCAAGAAAAGGGCAGGACTTGCTAATTTTTCTGTGGAATGGAATCACCCAGGGGGAAGGAAACATACAAACATTTCTATCAAGAGACTGATTTATTTCTGTGGTTTCCATATCACAGCCTACACTTCTCTCTGAAGAAAACCAGGGGCATGTTTTGTTATAGTCTGCAATCGGGAGACAATAGTGATGCCATCTGATCAATGAACAACAATAGAAGTGAAGGAGAGACACAGATAGGCAGAGCTGATAATA
Source organism: Capromys pilorides (assembly GCA_004027915.1). NCBI lineage: Eukaryota > Metazoa > Chordata > Mammalia > Rodentia > Capromyidae > Capromys > Capromys pilorides. The sequence continues at coordinate 3,868 of PVKN010014538.1, read as the reverse complement.
TGCAATCAGAGAAGGCGAGTCCATATTTATTCGTGTCTCTGTGGAAACACTTATCCCTTTTTCAACCTGTCCTTAATGTATGCTTCACTATTATCCAGAAAGGTATGAGGATAGGTCACCTTTCGATTTATTTACCTGCCCAGGAGGGATGTTCTCTAAGACTCTGACCTTGTGTCTCCTCTGCTGTCCCTGTAGAGAGCTCATCCATGCTCAGAGGCTCAGTGCTGCCTGCTGTGAGGCGGACTCTCAGCCCTTCTGCTCCAGCTATGCTCTGCTAGCTCCCCTGGGTCAGCAGCAGTACTACCTCTCTGCTGCTTGCAACTGTTTCTAGCTGGGTGCTGCCCATCGCGCATGGCATGCAGCTCCCTTTAAGCAGTCAGCTAACTCTTCACTTATTACTCTAGCTTTTTTCTGGAAGTGAGGAAACAACACACAAGTTCTAGACTCCAGTGAACTTTAAACAGACAAAATGCCTTTGGACCGTTAGCCTTCTAATTATCTTTACTGGGCCAATGGCTCTCCCTTAAGCCTTATCCTCGTCTTTGATGATTTGAACACATGGTCAAACAATTTTATAATATTTTGATTCTCTTTGCTAAGACTCTTAGCTGTGACCTTGTTACCTCTCACCTAAGGATGCCTAGTAGGCATCCCTCTTGCCTGCCTGCTCCACAGGCACCTTTGGCCAGCTTTGATTTTTGAACTTGGAGTAGTCTGCCCACTCCCACATTTGGCCTCTCTGGCTGTCTTCACTGTGTGCTGGATTGGCTGGTCATTTATTTTCTGATTAAATCTTAACCTTGGGTCAACTCTAGTCTCCCAACTCCCAACTTTCTTTTTGGACTTCTATTTCAGTCACGTGAACCATTAAAATTTTGTCCAACTTTCTTAGACAAGAATATAACCATCTTTCCATGTAAACTGAGTAAGTTGAATTGTGTAATTCTCTTACTACACTAAAGTGATATGACTTAAAAACGCACGAAGGTCATTTAGCTAAACTTTGAGAGATGAGAAGCAGACTCAGGATGATAAGGTAACTTGACAGCCTGGGGACAGAGCCAGGACTAGAAGTTAGGTCTTTTGAGTCTTGAATCTCACTGAAAATTTTGCTTACTTTTGCCATCTCCCTCTTTCTTTTCAAGTAGTCTTTGTTCAGTTCCCCAGTCATATTTTATAGGGCTTTTTTTTTTTAAATTAAGAAGTCAGAAAATGAAAGACCTTTACTCCCCAGTCATTCCTTGTTTAGTAGCTTTAAGATGACATTGGGAATGTGCAACCCACTTATAAGAACAAACTGTTTTCAAGGACATAAGCACACTGATTGCTTGTGTGCCAGTGGCAGCACTAATTACAAATAAGTCCTGCCTATTTATTAAAGTAGAGCCCTTCCAGACATTTGCTGAATGCAAATGATCCTTCTCCACAATTAGGGTAAATTAGCAAGGTTTTATTGAACTAATGAGACAATGTTTGTTAGACTTGTCTTTATGTTTTCCAGGCTGTTTTGAGACAAGAATCTATAATTGGGATCCTCAAAGTGTTGTAGCCAAGGCAGACTGCACAAGGAGGGAGGTTTACAAAACTTCTAGTGCTGCAGAGAATATGGCCTGGAGGACACGCATGCATGCATGGATACACAGGACATGTGTCCATACACAGATGCACCTATGTGCAGACACAGCTCATGCTTGCATACACACGTGTAAAATAAAACCACATGCTTCCATTCACAGTTGAGCTTCCCTCTTCTTACTAATGAGTGCTTATCCAAAATTCCACAGTCTGCAATATTATCTGATTCATGAGGGAGAACATGAGTAAAACAAAATTAATGCTAGACATCCTTTATTGTAAACCAGGCTATTGCTCTAAGTTAGCAACATTTATCACAAACTTCCAAGGTGGTATTATCTCCATTCAAGAGAGGAAGACATTGACCCTGGGATAGATTCAAAATCCATGCTCAGTAAGATGAGTTGGCATTCAATTCCTTTGTTTTTCTACTATGTCTAAAAACAAACCATTTTTTCCCTGTTCTAGTTTCTTTAGCTAAATCTCCATTTGGACACCCAAACTAGTATGTTTCCATCTAGAAACTCCTTGCCACTTGACATCAGGTGGAGCTCAGGCTTAGGTTACTAGCATTTCTCTGGTTCCCAGCCTGGTTGTTTGATCTTTCAGTCTCTGTTCCTGCAGCTTTATGGGAGAGAGTGGCAAGAATTACTTTGGTTTGGGAACAGACAGGGTTTCCAGTAGAATCATTGTCTTGAGGTTTGTGATAGTTAATTGTATGTGTTAACTTGACAGGGCTAAGTGATACCCAAGTAGCTGGCAAAATGTTTCTTGTCTACCTGTGAGAGTGTTTCTGGAAAAGATAGCATTGATGCCCACTTTATTCAGGATCGATTACTACTTTATGCAGGGAAGAGTCACCTTTATCAGTGTGAGCAGACAACATTCAATCCATTGAAAGCTTGAATAGAATAAAAAAGAGAAAGGTGGATTTTCTCTCTTCCTGAAGTGGGACATCCATCTTCTATTCCTGAACTTAGATGCTGTTGCTTCTTGGTCTTTGGGCAATAAGGTCAGCAGTAACCCCACTCTCTGTTCCCCACTGTGATTCTTAGGCTGTGCACCTTGGACCAGAGGTTACACCATTGGCTCTCAGGGTTTCAAACCCTAACCATGTTGTAACACTGGAACTTCCTGGCCTCCATGATCTGATTAGCTAATTCTTGTAATAAGTTACCTTTAAAAGTACTTATTGCTCTGTTGTATTGGTTCTTTTCTCCTAGAGAACCTTGACCAATACAAGGACATATACCTGGAAGTGCACATCAGGAGGACCTGCATCCTCCCTGTGGGTCTTCCCAATCTCGACCAGATCTCCAAATATCAGTACATGGATCCAACAAGAGTAGGGTCAAAGAATGAGACTCCAACTTATAGGGGAGCCTTTTCACTGTTGTTTCTTTCTAATTAGTACTCCATTCATAATTTGAACTATGAGAAAATTCCCTTTTAGATTCTAGACATACCAAATATGGTCAGGCCTTCAGATATCTAACTTTGACTTTTCTAGAATTTCAAAGATTGAGCATGATTAACAGAATATATAGCTACAAAAATAATTAAAGGAAGTGGAGATTTTCAGAGGCTATGGATTTCATGATAGGTCAGGTAGTACAAAAAATCAACATTAGACCAAAAATTGGAGAAAAAAGAAGGGCTATGAGAATAGCCGACATTTCACCCTAGTCCTTCAAGGTCAGTGAGGACTCAGGACATAAGAGAAACTGTGCTGTAACAACCTATAACTCAGTGGCTTCCCAAATTTTCTGTTCAAAGAGATTATGGGACCTCAGAGGAAAGGAATAAATGAAGTATAGTATGTCTAAGGAGAGTCACTTAGAGAAAAAACATTCTCTCAGGCTTTCACAGAGAGCAAACTGGTCAAGCAATGGCTGTGACTCATCCCAGTGGCTAACACTGACAACAGTTCTACAAAGTACTGTACATGGCTCCAAAGCTAATCCTGAGAGGATTTGACCTTGGAAGACACAAAAGATAAATGTTTTGTTATACAGATCTTGCTTTAACTTGCCCTTGCTCACCCAACAGAAAAGCTTAATTACAAGGCATAAAACACAGAGCTAGATTAATATGAGGAGCTGTAAGAGGCTTAAATCAACAGCCTCCAACATTGCCAGTTTCACTGGTAACCAACCCACTGCAATTATGGAACATTGTACTATGTATACAACTACTTCCTCTTAGTTCAAAGAGAAGAAATTTTTTCTTTCCTTACCAAAATCGGTTAGAAAATTTATCACATCTATACCCTGTGCTCTGTATAACTACTATG
>PVKN010014537.1:0-19109 GCA_004027915.1 Capromys pilorides | reverse complement strand
GAGAGAGAGAGAGAGTAGCAAAATAGGAAAAATAAATTTCAGGGGTTACAATCAAACCCTGGCTTCACTGGTTTCTATTTGTAATTTCAGGCAAGTGATTTAACTTCCCCATACCTCAGTTTCCACCCGGGAAAAAGAAAGATGATAATATGCAAGTATGAGACCAATGGGAGAGTTCAGTGAGCTAAGGACATAAAGTAACTTTAGCTGAGTTCCTTGCACGATTGCCTTGCTTATTAAATGTTTGTTATTATTAAAAGGGCCATAGGAAGGCATTCTGCCATTCTCATTCTTACATTTACTGACTGAATTCACTGTCTTATAAACCAAAAAAAAACACTCCAGCAGAAATGTTTGCATTTGCTAAGACAGTGTCTTGCACATCATTGAATCTCATAGTCCCCTGGTCCCATGAAAGAGTTATGTTTTCCAGTTTCTCAAGAAGAGAAGCCAAGTATCAAGTTCCTCTTTTGTAGTTAGCCATGAATGTGTTGAGTAATATGTGGATTATTCCTCCTTCTTTCCTTTGATCTTCCCTGCTGCTGAAGATCGCCTGACAGCTTGATTCCTGGCCAGCGCACCTCCTTTTCAGAATACACCAAGAAGGAAATGGCCCACAATAGCAGAAAAGATCTCAGCGAGATTATAAGAAGTAGTTGACTTTAAATCCCCAAGCCAGGAATTCCCCAAAGGAATCTTAAAATGAGAAAGGTGTGGGAACAAGGGCTTTGGTTAGTAATGGTCAAGCTCAGTGTGCACCAGGATCCCTTGGGGACAGGGGCTTGGGATGACACAGATTCCAGATCCAGAGTGCACAGAAGTAGAGTCTGGACGTGGAAGTAAAGAAGCTGCATCCTCATCAAATGCTCTTTTTGTATCATCCCCAGGGAATTTGGACACTCAGATCTAGATCCTACATTCCATTAAGCACTCTTACCTTTCTTATTTGGCTCTAGTTATTCTTTTCCTGAAACTTTTAAAATTGCATTATTTACAAAATGGGCTGTTCGTTTTCTTTCCATTACACATGCTCTGGTAAAAGTTAGATTCCCAAATGGCAAGGATATATCCCTGCTGCGTTCTTGGGTGTATCCCAGGTGCCCAGAACTGTGCCTGATTCCTGAAGGTCCTCAGTCAACAATTGTTAAAGTTGCTTGAGTTGAACTCCCTCTCTCTGCAGGCAAATCAGATATGGACTTCTGCAGTCAACCCCCTAATGCACTGGTCACCTAATGTTAGTATTCTAACACTCTGATCAAGAACATTCAGAGCCAGGTGTGGTGACCTATGCCTGTAATTTTAGCATCTGGGATGGTGAGGCAAGAGGATCACCATGAGTTCCAGGCTGGCAAAGGGCACATTTACATGGTGAATCCAAGGCCAGCCTGAGCTACATAGTTCAAGGAGAGAGCAAGACTAAGCGAGGGAGGAGACAAGAGGAGATGAAAGAGGAACAGAGGGGAGAGGAGGGGATGGGAGAGAAGAGGGAAGGGGAGGGGAGGAGACAGAAAACATTCATAAAATTTACTGATGACATCCATCTTTCAGGAGGAAAGTCACAAATAAATGCACAGACTTTCTGAGAATGAGGCTCTAAGCATTCTTTAAAGTTAAATATATTAGGCCTTAAATTAATAACTTTAAAGGGAACCATGGCTCCTGGAATTGATTGCTAGTTACATTTTGACTAGCCAAACCTCATGTCTAGTTATCTCCTTTTGACCCAAATTACTGAAAGGCTCTGAGAGTTGACAGTCTCCACAGCCCTGCACACAGCATTCAGAATTGCTCACGTGCAGCTTCTGCAAAGCACTTTTACATCTATTGCAAGAGGGACTAATTAAACACGGAATTTTGTAGCAGGACAGCTTGGGTTTGCATTCTTACCCTGAAATTCATCAGTTTTGTGACCTTAGATAAACTATTTTCCTCTCTAAAGTCTCAACTTTTTGTTTTTACCCTTTGAAGTGAGCATAATATTGCACACTTTGAATATATGGTAGGAGGATAAAGCATAAGAAAACATGCATTGATAGACTTCAAAATGCCAGGCAACTCAGCATTTTTAAGTTGTGTTCTTCTAGAGTGCATGTTTTATATATTTGATGTACTTTCTTCTTTTCAAATACCCCTTAGGTTTGACAAGCTTTTAGTGTAAAGTACTAGATAGAGAAGATTGTGGGCTTTGACCACATACTGTTTTCTGTGGCCCTTACTCAACTCTATCCCTGCATTGTGAAATTAGGACAGCAACCATTGACTATATATATATATATATATATATATATATATATATATATATATATATATATTGTGTGTATGTGTGTGTGTGTGTGTTTGACTATATTTTATAAACTTGCTTATAGAAGCAGGCTTTGGGCTTGGTATATGAATCAAAGTTTCCTAGCTGTGGTCTAGAGCAGGGCTGGTATCTTAACAACTTCAGTTCAAGCTTCTCTAGGCCTCGGTCTCCCCCTCCGTTGAGCACGACTAGCACCAATAATACTTTCCTCATAAGTTTTTGGATGGTTAAGTGTCTTAGCACAGCTTTTGGCATAGTCTATACACTCAGTAGATGCCACTAACTTTATCTTCAGTAGACTTGCTCAGCTACACTACTATCTGCTCATATCCACCTTTACTTCCCCAAGAATCTTTTCCAGATGTCCTCTCATAGGCTCCTTCTGCTTTCTAACACTGTTGGGATGCTTATTATAGTATCTGAAAATTAGTCCTGCAGCAACGTATCATATGCAAGAAATTATAATTGCCATGAAGCTTTGACTTATTTGTGAGACCAAGCCTCCTGTGGGCACAGTCTGCATCATAGTCAGCTCTCTGTCACTTTTCCTAGCATAGCAGCTGGCACACACCAAATACCTAACACAACAGGATGGTCGTGACGGTCGTGACAGTTGTGACAGCGGTACCACAGTAAGGTGGCAGTGATGGTGGTGGTGACGGAACTGTGATGGTGATGGTGGGCATGACTGGGATGATCCTGTTGGTGGTACAGAGATTGTGGTGGCAGTAATGGTAGAGGCACTGGCTGCATGATAGTCGGGAGAGAATAATTGGGGCAGGGGAGTTGGTTGCTAATATTTTTTTCTAGGGATAACGTTTGGGAGTCTCTTCTAAACGTGAGCCAAGAAGTGAAAGTTGAAGCAGCTAGTCTTTCTGGCCGGGAGAAATATCTGCGGAAGATCATACAACCACAGCAAGACCAAAATTATATATGACTCTTCTTAGGGCAGCGTGAAAGAAAAATTCTCACAGACTTGAAAATCAGGAAGTTTGAGGATTCAGAAAGATGCATCTCAATCCATAGAGAATTTTACTCCTCAAAACAGTGGCCAAAGCAGCATTAGGTCATTTAACTTTTCCACATGAGTCCCCAGTGGGTAAATTTACCGCCACCAATTGCACAGATGGGTGAAAGCCGATTCTCAAAGAGGTAAAAGAAATTTCTGACATCAGATGTCTTTGAAATTTTAAATTTAGGTTTGGCTGTGTGACCCAGAGAAAGTCATTCCTCATGCCTGGGTCTTAGTTTTACTATTTATAAAACAAAGTAGTTATTGACCTTTAAAATAAAAAGGATATGATATTAATGTTTCTTTTGGCTAATAAATTGTCACTGAGATAGAAGGATAGATAGATAGATAGATAGATAGATAGATAGATAGATAGATAGATAGATATAGAGATATATTTAAAAGAATAAAACAAATTGTCTATGATTGAGAAATAAATTGTAGGTAGCAGGATACCTCTTTCAATTTTAAAATATTTCCATTATAATATTACACAAAGTGAAATTGAGGACTCCTTCCCACCAGGGATAGAGGTGATCATGATTCGCAATATGTTTATTGGAATACACCCAAGGAGACCCCAAAATTCAATGGGTGGGTTCCAACTGTCCCCAAAGCCATTCAGGCATCGCTCTTGCTGCCACACAGAGTCAGAAGTGAGAGACACCACCACAAATCCTGGGCAAGTAATAACGCTTGCTCTTTTCTGTGTTATTCACAGGCCGTATCATCAAAAGGGGCTCAAGGGTTCATGCAGTGTCTTATACAGCTCCAGGATTTGGGGTTCTCACACAAGACTTCAATTCTGTAGATTCCAATAATGATTGATTATAAAGTGAAGAACTGTTCCTCAGATCCTTTCATTTGTAACCCATCCTTTTGGTTAACCAAAAACCATTTCTGAACAATTTGTGGATTCTACTCGAATGTGCCATATAACTGGGCTACCTAGAAAAAGAATTTCTCCTCCAAAAAATGCAGGAAAAGAGAGGATGGTTTTAGATAAATATGATTTTGATCACTATAATCAGTCACATTGTCTGTAACATGCTGGATACGATGTATTCATTGTCTCATTTGAGCTTCATAAATAAAGCTCATGTTACCATAGTTCACAGATGTGGAGAGCACAGATACCATTTGGCATTATGCAGCAAAGAGGAGCTGAGGCAGATGCCACCTGAGCCTGTGCAGCACATGGGCTCCGGGACGTGCTTCTCTGCTAAAGTTGTTTGGATGAAACTCAGAGAGAAACAAAGAAAAAAAAAAACCTCTCATTCAGCTCTTCTGGATTTTCATAGACAAAAAGGGAAGGACTTCTCCAACAGCTTGCTATGACTCAGGATAACAGCTCTGGCCCCTTCACTCCACGGCAAGATTCATTTCTGTTTTATCTGTGTGGCTTTATCTCAACATGCAAATATGGTAGAAAGACAGAGAAGCCATGGGAGAAGGGGAGGGGGTAGGTATCTGAGTCAGAGACAGAAAAACCATTGATGGCCAAGAGTCTGGCCATTTTCTTCACACCAGCTGTTGGATGGCCATGTTCCCCTCAAGCAGGACCGTTTCCAGGCCTACAGTGAGCTCTCATCCATTGCTGATCCAGTCTGGCTCCCTTGAAAATATCTAGGGTGTCACCCACTGTAGGCTGTGAGACTTTAAGCAGGCCTGGCCTTAGGCATGGGGGTGGGGGCCGAAGACCTGGCAGCATAGAGGAAGCCATCTCTGGTCAACCAGCTCTAACATTCCCTTGCAAGGATCACTAGAATAAAAACATGAAACTGAAAACAGCTTCTGTGCCTGTCTACTTACTTATGCCATTCACAGTCCCCCCACCTATACCTAATTATTCTGGTGCCAAACTTTTACCACAGCCTTCAAACCCTCCTGACCTCTCCATAGCACCATCCATGGAGCACCTCCTCAGTTCTGACCCCAGAGAGATAGGTTCTCATTCGGAACTGAGCCTTCCTTGTGAAATATCCTAATGTTTTTGCCCTCCTAAGTTCAATCATTCGCACTCACTTTATGTGCCTGTGACGGACTCAGTCTAGATATCTTTCCTTATAAAAGACGTCTCTGGATTTACAAGACCGTCACACTTCCAGCCCACCTGCCTGCACTCTTCCTTTGGATTCTGCATATCCTGACTCTTCTTTGAGTGACTATGTTTTCTCTACCAGAGTATAAACACTGTGAAGATAAAGATCATGTGTGAACTGGAATGTGGCTTGGTGGTAGAGCACTTGCCTAATATTCATAGGACCCTCCGTTCAATCTGCACTAGAAAAAAAAAAAAAAAAGATAAAGACTATGTACCTTTGTCTTGGCATGGTGGCACATGATGTAAACTCATGGCTCTGAAGGCTGAAGCAGGAAGATCGTAAGTTTGTGCATGGCTGGAGCAACTTAAAAAGACTGCCTCAAAAATGTAAATCTGAGGATTGCAGGTTGGAGATGTAGGCCCGTACTGGGTACAAAAGCAGTACCATCAAACAGAAAACAAATCATATGCATTTGTCTAGATGGCTCACTTCTTAGGATATAACCCAGCATTAGGCATAGAGTGGATACTCAAAAATACTTCCTGATTAATGAACTGATGATTAGCACTGCCCTTTTCCCCGGGTCTCTTGCAAGGAAAATAGTGACATCTAGTGACCACTTTTACACTTCCGGAATTCTCTGACACAACACTTACTGGCCTCAGAAACACTGCACTGGATTTCCAAAATATTAAACATTTGATTATGCTGAGCAGAGCTAGTTCAAAGTCCAGCCATAGGGAAATCTGGCTCCCGAGCAAAGAGGAAAGCAACCACTGCCCCCCACACACAGACCACCACACGTGTGCCAAGGACATGTTGCCAAGGTCCTGGAACTCAGTTTGCATTCGCCACACTATAAATGAGAAAAGTATGGCCAGAACTGCAGCCACTAAGGCAAAGGCATAGAGCAGGCACAAGGTCCTTGGGAGTCGGCGCTGCACAGCCTCTGCGAATCAGGTGTCTCCGTGTCTGCTCTTTCATTCCCACAGCCTAACCTCGCTCTGGAGTGAGAAGTGCGGACACATGTATGTACTTTTTGGTGGTAGACAGTAAATTTGGATAACTTTGAGGCCCAGAATTAGACCACTTGAGATGTTGGCTGTAGGACTCAAGCACACAGCTGTGCCATGCCTCATTAGGACTTATTTATCCATTTTGCTTGTTAGTTAATCATTGAATTACATTAAACACTTCAAAACATGCTCAGAACTTCACCACTGAAAATGCCAGCCAGGAACCTTACTACTCACATGTGGCGTACATCCCTTGGTGCCATTACACTGCGTCTGCTAACTCAAGACTGTCATCATTTCTTTTGTTCACTGTACCCTTGCTTCCTTTGCATTTATTCTAAAAGGTAGTGTAGTTGAGGTAAGAGTGTGTGAGCTTTTGCTTTGACAAGGAAAATAGTCATGGTGCTGTATAAAATCTGTATAGACTTGGGACTAATTTTTTTCACTTATTAATTTGTTCACTTCACATTGATGAGTGTCACTACAAGTCACTAATATTCACTGTAGCAGTATGATCCACTAGATGAATATAACATACTTTCTTGCTCTCCTACTGGTGGTAATTTAGGTTTTTAATAGGAAACTCCTTCTGACACACAAGTCTCATCCTATCACCCTATCATCAGATTTCTCCATTAAAGAACAGGTCCCAAACTCTATGGCTGGACTTAAATTATCCTAAATGATCAGACCCTTTCCAGCACCCCTGGCCTCTTCTTAGCTGCACCTCCTCTATCTGTCCTGTGACTTCTGTCATTCTCTGGCACCTAGCGCAGTAGAATGCAACAGAAGAGGAGCATGGTCCAGAGTTCTAGGCTGTCTGATCCGGAGGCCCAGAGCTGTCTGCGAACTCCCTCAGAGGACAGAGAAAACCACATTCTTCTTCCTCAGTGAAATAATAGCATCACTACTCTTAGGTTTATGGATCTGATATGATGGAACATTACATTTGTAGCATGTACTCCACAAACATAAATTTGCAAATCAGTGAGCTGAATAGCTCATATAATCCTTTCAAGTCCTGAAATGCTGCAATTAAAAATAAGACACAGGAAAAAAAAATAAGACACAGGAGAAGAATGCAGGCGATATCAATCATAGCACAGCTAGGCATGTAAACTCTGGAGCTGACCAGCTTTGAACAAATCATTTAACATCTTTGAGGTTCTCTCAGTTGTAATGTGGACATGGCAGTAAGATGAACCATATGTTCAAATGTCAACAATTTCATGTGAATCAAACCAATATTTCTAAGTAAATCCTAGATCTGGAAGGCAGATTAAAGGGCATAATCCACATCTAGGACTGAGGTAGATACTGCTAGGTTTTCACCACACTTGTGCTTTCTTCTCTTAGAAACACAGCTAGAATGCATTTCCCTGAATTGAAGACAGTTATGGGCAATGGTTGTCATGAATATAATCAGAGCTGAAGTGACCTTTTATCCTTTTAAACTTTTCCCAAGAAATCCCCTGAAGTACTTGTTCCTTCCACAGTAACTATTATTGGTGCACAAGACAAAACAGGCTGGATCCTGAAAAGTAAAGGCACTCATCAATGAAATACATCTATTTGGGACTCCACAGCAACAAAAATGTAACTGCTATTGTACTGACACTCTAAGATTTGAGAATTTCTTGGTTATCCAGGCTAGTGTCATGAAGCTATAGACATGGTTAGAACATGATAAGGAATCAAACATGGCATTCGTAATGATGATTCTGGTGATGATAACTCCCAGGGACAAAAAGTCCTTAAGGGGAAGAGGTAGGAGACAGGTCAGGTCTGACTGGCAGGCTGGGCAGGGGAGCTCACCTCCTTTGTGCCATTGTCTTGAATGAGGGTATAAAGTGGTACCACACGGTTGATTTCCAGCAGCACTGGTGTGGGGCTCAGCTGCTCCTTGCCTGGCCGACGGCAAAGGTGGCAGGTAGAGGGACAACGACCCTTCTCCTCACAGCGAATCTCCACACCTGAGATGAGCTGGTCATCTGACAGCATCTGGGCTGTCAGCAGACCTGAGAGATAGGTGATGAAGGGCATGGACTTGAGCTCCTTCTTGCTGCCCAGCTCTGTGGTCTCTGAAGAGGCAGAAAACAGGAAGAAGTAGAAGTAAATTTAGTGTGTTTCAAAAGGCCTAATTTTTGAACCCACAGGGAGAATTTGCTAAGGAGCTGGTGTCCTTACAAAATGAGGAAAAGTCATAGGATGCTTGGCTCATGATGACTTGCAAAGGCCACTAGCCTGAGGATTCAGCGGTCAGCATGGGGTGCTATCCTGCCACTTATGCTGGGTAGCCTCTAGCCCTCATTTTCTCCATGTTTAGTGTTAGTAGGTGGGACTGAGTGCTTCTCTAAACAATTTGCAAGATGTAAATCCTCAAAGACACTTTTTTCAATCAGGAATGGCACAAATTATATTCTTGGTTTAAAATGTGTTAGTTTTATTTCTTATGAAATTAAACATGAGAGAAATATAAGGTTTGAGTCCAGTCAATTGCACTATAAATCCCAGTTCTGCTTGACAATATCTCTTCCCCCTCCCTCCCAAAATAGTAAAGTAATTAGATCCCTTAGACCCTGGGGTACAGCTCAGCAGCACAAGCACCTGCTTGGCAAGCATAGGGTCCTGAATTTAAGCCATGCCCCCCCCCAAAAAGAAATTAGATAATATTTCTAAAGCCTTGGAACAGTCTTAATACATAGCAGGCTCTGGTCATTAATTCTGTCAAATGGGCTTAGTGGAATCAGTTACTAATGATAAATGAGATAAGAGATGGAACTATCTGGAATAGATGTGATTTCCCCTCTCTGTTCTTTTTTTGGGTCTCTTACTCAAAATTATTTTCCTTTCCTTTTCTTCACATGTACACTAAAATCAGATTCACGCATACTCATTCTGCGCTGTCTCTCTTGGCTGGTATGAATTTGTTCCTTAGCTCTGTGCCTTTGTTCACCCTGTCATACTTCTCCCCTTTGCCTCACCACACATTTTCTGTCTACCAACACTGCCCCAGTTGTAGCTTCTTAGGTAGTTTTGCTTTATTGACCTAGACTCTCTTTTTTTTCCCATTATCATCTAACTTTCTGAACAATATTATCAACTCCTGAAGACCAGATGCCACGCTATTCATTTCTGCCCACGTTAGGAGCCTAACATATGCCAGTGAGGTACTGGAGACAGTGAAAGACGGACTTCATGTGACTCTGCATAGAAAGAACTACAGCGATGACCTAGTCTAGAGACCCCAAAATTGTCCTGTAAGAATTCTAGAAATCCTAAAAAGCAATCAGGATCTGCTTGCATAAGGCAAAATGAAAGCTGAGTGGGCAGGAGTCTAAAATGCAATTTCAGCTTCAAATAGAACTGTTTCATTTTCACGTCTTCAAGAGATTTGCCTCCTATATAATACCTCATAAAAAAGAAATTTCTATGCTATATCGAGAAGTATCAAGATACAAAGAGATTTGTTTAATTCTGAGGGTTATAGTTACATCAGAGACTATGTGAATGGTGTCCTCAAAGACATGTGAAGAAAAAAAGAAAAGTGTGATCTGTACTGAGTGCCAGGGCTTAATCCAGACACCAGCTTCTGTCAAACCTGGTGCAACTGAGATGCGGTAGCCTCAGTGGACTTGTGGGCCTTTGGCACTGAAGTCTAGGAGAAAAAATAAGAGTTTTTGCCTTGCTCTTGCGCTGGACTTGCAGTGACACGTGGCTGATCTGGAAATGGGCTTGCCAATTGGAACTACAAATAAACGCAGCCTTCATTCATTACTCTCTGGGCCCTCAGGCCTAGGATCTGGGCCCCACCTTTTCTGTCTGGCTGTCGGCAAATGCTTATGAGCTTCAGATCAAAGGCTTTAGGAGGAAGATGAGGCAAATGCCAGCTAGCCAATCCTTCTGAGGGATTAAAGAAGGGTAGTTACTAAGATAAACAAAACCAGGCTGTGAAGAAGGCATCCCAGCAGCTGGGAAGATGGAGACAATCTTGTACATGGGTATGTCACAAGAAGAGGGTGAGGGTAGCTTTGGGAATGGTGGGCCAGAGAGTTATTTTGAGAGAAGAGTGATATCAAACTTGGAAGGGAACAGCCATTCGAGGAGAAGATCAGCAGGCAAAGCAGGGAGGACGTGAGGACTGAGCTAACCTATACTCTGGCCTAGATTTCAATGAACTATGGCCCATGCAACAAATTCATTACATTTCCTGCTTTTGTAAATAAAGTTTTATTACAACACAGCCACTCCCATCCACTTACATTATTTATATGACTGCATTAGCAGAACTGAGAAGTTGAAAAACTAGGGCACACAAAGGCTAATATGTGTACTATCTGATACTTTTAGAAAATGTTTGGTGGCCCCTGCTGTCACTTTGGTTCACAGAAAAAGAAAGTAAGTTCCAGAGAGTCATAGGAACACAGCAGTGTGATGGGCTAGTTAAAACTTAGCCAATGATGGAGGTGCACATCTATGATTCGAAGTAGTCACAGGCTAAAGCAGAAAGACAGCAAGGTCAAGTTCTGCGTAACTTAGTGTGACCACTTCTTAAAATAAAATAAAAAGTTCTAGGGATGTAGGTCTATTGTTGGAGTACTTGTCTAACAAGCTTTTGGGTTCAGTCCCCCAATATCCTGAAAAATAAATGTAAAAACCAGAATTAAACAGACCATCAATATACTTGGACAGTGAATCTCGAAGAAGAAAAGATAGAGTGGGACATCTTTTCTCCATTAAAAAATAAAAACCTATTGAAACAGCATGTTTTTGAAAATGCTAGCCTAGTACAAACCCTCCCATGTTAATCAAGGAGAAAGTGTGACCCCAACAAGGAAAACAACTTTCCCAGATGGCCCAGTGAGTTAATGATCCTTTTAGTACATGACCCAAGACTTCTGATAACTAATTCATCACATGAACTAGTTATCTCTTATTTTAAAACTCTGATGGCACGGAGCCAGGGAGATAGCTCAACAGAATAAGTGCTCACCTGGCAAGTGCTCAATCCCCAGTACCGCAAAAATCAATCAATCAATCAATCTCTGATAGCATGTGCTGCATAGCATCTTGCCATATTCCCATGACATAATTTTGAAAAAGTAGCTTGGACCTGCTAATAAAAGTTCCCTTGAGCACACAAATCCATAAGTTCATTTAACAACAAAATAGGCTATAGATCTTTGCTATTCTGCTTCTGCTCAACACATCATTAGCCTTTTCAGTCTATCATTCCAGTAAGAGGGATTAAAAGCTGATAGTCTCAGCTAAAGACTGTACCACAGTGGCAGTAGAAAATTATCAGCTGGATTTAATAGTTGGTTTTACAAAAGAAGTGTTTGGCAATCATCTGGTCTAATATTTTTTTTTTTTTCTTAACTAATGAGAAACCTGAGACCAAAAGGGGGAAATTAACTTACCTCTAAGTCCCATGAACATTTATTAAGAATAATTCTTTTCTTAAAAGTTATATGATGCTTAAGCCTTGGTCAAGATAAGAATTATGGCAGGGACAGCCATGAGTCACTTCATAATTGTTTTTCTGTAGACATCACAACTGTGAAAGTTACCAGCTTCTGATCTAATCCCACCTTGTGGCTAGGTAGCATTTCAAAAGGCCAACTCCACTGTAGCTCTCTCTTCTGCTTGAAACTCTTCCTTGCTACTCCCCTCCTCTTAAAATACACATCAAAATCCATAAGGTGGTACACAGCCAAGGTGGGCAGGAGACAGCCCGCTGCTTCTCCAGTCTGCTTGTGAATTCTATCCCACCTCATTCCACTACTCCCACTTTAACAACTATGAAGTCCATTGTGATGTCTTTCTGTCAGCTCTCGCACATGTTCTTCTCTCTGAGAAATGCTTCCTTGCATTCTCCTCTCAGGTCCTGACTGATCTTTCAGAGCTTAATTCAACTGCCTATTTCTTAGGAAAACCTTCCTTGAATTTCCACGACATCAGTGGAGATTAAAATTTCATGTTACAGACCTCAGAGCATCCTGACCTCTGTACCAGGCATGTGGTCTCAAGACTATCAGCTCCATGCGAGCAAAGACAGTACCAGTTTTGTTGATTTCTGTATCTACCTTACCCAGGTCCAGAACATCATAGTTTTGCAAAAATATTTTCAATAAATATTGTTTAATACACAGTACCATCGTGGGCCCTGATAACTCTAATATCTTCCCAAATCATCAATGAATCTAAGAGTCAACATTGGGGAATACCAGCAGTACAACCAATCAAGACTCACTTTTAAGCCACAACCTCTTACAAGTAAAATGAGCCCTCACAATGGAAAGATCAGCATGTGAAAATCTGATCAGTTTTTCCTCTGGCTCTGACTGCCTCTAATTTTGCATGTAGCCCTTGCCATTGAGAGAATGGGAAAGTTAGGTTAAAACACGCTGTCTTTTACAGGCCAAGAATAAAGAGCATTTTTGAAGAAACTTATCCTCTGCTCCCATTTCCCATCCCTCTGAACAATGCTTCCAAAATAGGATCATGTCCAATTCAGTTCCAATGACACTACAACCCATTCATTTGAGAACCTGCCAA
Source organism: Capromys pilorides (assembly GCA_004027915.1). Lineage (NCBI taxonomy): Eukaryota > Metazoa > Chordata > Mammalia > Rodentia > Capromyidae > Capromys > Capromys pilorides. Next base: position 6,176 of record PVKN010014537.1, on the reverse strand, counting down.
CTGAACTCTCTTTTTTCTCCTCCCAAATCCCTGCTGGGCATTATTTTGTTGCCACCAAAAAAAAAGCAAAAGCCTCAGTTGAAGTGACAAGTCCTTGTTGGGAGGGCAGCCAGGGCTTTTCGGCAGGAGGTGATGGCACCGTTTGCCCTCATCCAGAAAACAAGACAAAGGCATCCGACTAAGGGCTTCTTGGAAGAGCCAAAGCTACGAGGATGAGGAGGTTTGTTCAATACTCGGCAGCAACAGTGCAGAGCGCTGCCCCCCTAGTCAGACAGGCTTGCTTTGGCAATAGGCTCACAGTTGAAGCATTTAAAAGCTCCACAGGGACCAGAGGGGCTCAAATTAGAAACATTCAGGGAGGGGAAGAAGAGTGAGACTTTTATATCATAAAGAATGGCCTTTCTTACAGCAATGGCCTCTCAGGAATTGCTGAAATGGGATCATTTCTTAGGTGGAGTTACTGTCTCCTGTTGGAGGACAGCAGTTTCTCTGAGGCCAGACTCAAGGACTCATGCAAATGCCTTTAGGAAAGGGAAGAGAGCCAGCTGAAATGCCATCATCGGTTTAGGCCTGCGCTTCTGTGTTGCACAATCTGAACTTCTCAGCCTAACGAAGTCCAGGATCATCAGCACATCCTTTATAAATAACAGTACAAACCTAAATGACTCATGGTGAGAATGAAAGAAGGTGCCTGGCACAGGTTAAGGCCTTGGTAAATATTAGTTGTTACTGTTGTTGTTGCTGTGGTTGTTAGAATTATCTTGCTGTTGTTGTAACAGGATGTTTAAATTGAAATTTCTACCAAGACACCAAGATATAAAAGAAGTGAAATCCTAAAGTCATGCCCCTACATCCAGAATTTACACAACAGATGAATCCTAACTAGTTTCATAACTCTAGAAACATCAGCTAAAAAGGGATCAGAAAGTAAAGTGAATGGGTTTAGGAAAGTTTTCTTTGGAGAGACCTACTACCACTGTTGGGGTCCCTATCCCCAAGGTGGAACATGTAGAACATGCTCTTTTACCTCCAGGTTTTGTGATGAGGACCTCCAAGTACTACCTGAAGAACTTATTATTTGTTATAAGCAACTAAAATACAGTGGAAAAAGTTCCAGTAGCCTGCACTAGTAGCCTACATCAGAAAGGGAGTCAGCAGGATTAGCACAAATTTCCAGAAGTTTCCAAGAGAAAAATGCTTTTGTTTCCCTGCATCAGATGTAGAGAAAGATCTGGCCTGGAGTTATTTTGTGTTCTGCCTAAGAGAAATTTCAACAAGAGGTCACTAGTGTCAAGAATGGGTTTCCATGAAGTGAAAGACCAGAGGATCCTTGGTAAGTTGGAGAATCCATAGAATCCAAAGGGAAATTGCAATATTTCATATCTTGGGAGAAGTGTTGAGCCAAGGGGATCAAAGCCATTTTTAACCCTCTCCACAAGAGAAAGGACAAATGTTAAAAATCTGCTAGAGGAGGCTGCAGAGATAGCTCAGTGGTCTAAGTATCTGCCTAAGCAAGCACAAGGACCTGCGTTCAATCCCTGCTACAGTGATGCCTGTAATCAGAGCACTGGAGAAGCTCAAACAGGAGGAGTCCGCACTGCATAGTGTGACCCTGTATCAAATACATACAAATAAATAAATAAATAATTTGTATTTATTTAATAAATAAATAATTTTTAAAAATTCACTAGAGTTAGAGAGTACAGAACTGGGTAACAAGATGCCAGAGAAAGTCTGACCATCCCACTCTTTAACAACTCCTCCCTTCTGCTTTGGATGTGAAAGGAGAGGAGGAAGAGCAAGTGAGAGAAAGAGAATCACAAAGGATCCAACTCCTAATGACCCCATTGCAAAGTAAGGCTATCTCACATGTCATATTTAGAGATTTGATTATGATGTAGGCCCAGACATTCTAATTCTAGATTGGAAAGTGTGTTAGTAATGTAAAATGTCGATAGTATAATCCATCAGAAAAATGAACCAAGTAGCTGCTCTAAATGCAGTGTTCAGGGCTAGAGAGAGAGCTCCAGTGGCTTAAAGGCCTGCCTGGCAAGTACAAGGTCCTGAATTCAATTCTCAGTATCAAAAAATAAAAATAAATAAATAAATACCATGTTGGAATCAATGCAATATTTGTAGATTATATTTGACTGTTTTCAATTTCTCTTATCCACTGAACTAGCAACATTATTGCTATATTGCTTAACACCTTTATAACTTTAGTTAATGTGCTGGTTAAAAAGTTATCACTATCATCAACTAAATTGTTAGCTCTGTCAGTACAAGAGCATTGTCCAGTTTCAGTGGGCACGTTTATTCTCAGTATAGATTTCACTGTCAGACTGTGTACACAGTTTGCAACTACATATCTGAATACATGAATAGACGAGCATGTGAACCTGACTCCTTTCTCTTTAATTCTTCTCCTTAGGCAGTATTTACTAGATTCTAACCCTACTATCTTAATTTACTACCACAGTGCAATTGGTCTTCACTGTACTTAGTGACTTACACTTGGGTAATCTGCCCAAAGCCAAACAGTTAGTGACCAATCTAGTTATTTTTACCTAGTTCTGCATCTTGCACTCAACATATTTCCCTGAAAATTTTTTCAACCTCAATTTTTATTCTGTATGATGACCCTTCCCTGTATCTGCTACCCACAAGCAAACCCTCCACCCAACTTCCCTACCCATCCCCCTGGGCTATTAGGTTTTAATGGGTGAAAGGCAATATCCAGTTGGAAATCCCATCTAATGTTTTATTAACAAAATTATACTCCAATTCCTTCTTAGACACTGCACATGATGGGCAAATAGCTATTGTGAGAGTTAAGAGATTTATGCTATTTGGATGCCTTATGTGGACTATTCAAATTTGCCCCCTACTCAAATTTATATTAAGATTAATCAGTTAGCTAGGTGGATGTGATCCATACCATAGAAGCTGCAGAGGGGTGCCTTCTGGCAAGGCATACACGTGTGTGCTCATTTCAGAAACGGAAAGCCCAGCAACTACGGAGATGCCAAAAAAGAGGAAGGCACGGTTACAAAGCTGCAAAACAAGTTACTTGATATGACCTCATTAGGAAGCCTTTTCCTACATGCATAAAGGATAAGAAAAGCCACAGAAGGGCAGCTATGGCACAGGGGCTTGCTTGACTTTCAATTCCAGGTCTTCCATTTTCCAGGTAGGTGAGTGAGGAGCACTAATTCTAGAGCTGTATTTTCTCATGTGAAAAATACCAACAATATGATTACTTAAATCTTGGCTCTTTAAAGTAGTAATTAGAAACAAAGCCCATAGAAGAATTTCCAATTCTAAAGAATCAGGAATATCAAAAACAGTAGTTTCATATCTGTGTTCCTGCATCTTTATGCCACCATTTACTCAATTCCCATGCAAGTCAGAATCTAATTTCTTACCCGGGAACTGGCCTGGCACTGCTAAGACATTTCTCTAAATCCACCTGCTTTCTACCTCCTAAAGAGACTGGTGTCAAACTCAACCACCAGTCCAAGCTATTGAGCCAGCCTGCCTAGTTTTAGATCATAGACGGTCACTACCTTAACCACAGTCATGTGCTCATTGGTAAAAAGGGGCTCTTGATTCCGTATTCAGCTCTTCTAGGAATCAAATGAGAGATGTGTACTTATCCAGTTCACACCTATGGTTTCATATTTTACATCATTCTACAAAGTAGAAATTGCTGTCCTCTTTTACAAATGTGAGGACGGAGGCTCAGAGCGATGAACTATCCTGTAAGTAGTTACCTGTCTCCAAGGGAAAACAAGTAATTCTCTGGGGAGGGTGTCACTTTCTACAAAAGAGGGACCCCAGCACAGCTCGGTAGTGCCTGATGTCCTGGCTAGAATCAGGAAGCAGTGAGCACTGGCCCTCATGAACGGTTGCGCCTTTTGAGAAGGGACCGAATGTGACCAGTAATTGGAGGCTTAGAAATTGGCCATGCGTAGTCTCCTGCTGCCCTCTAGTGCCTGCTAAGATGATTGCTCTTGGGAAACATCTGTAAATGATCCGCGCCAAGCAAATTCAGTAGGCACTGTGGGCAGCAAAGGAGATAAGATAGGATGACCTGGTACTATAGTACCAGGAAGTCTAGCACAATACTAGACAATCTGAATGACCCTTTCCTTAGCAGGTTTATCCAATGCCAGGTGTGTGTGTGTGTGTGTGTGTGTGTATGTGAATAATTTGTTCTAGTTAGCAGTACTTTAATTTGACACTATATCAATTAGGAAGATAAAACGAAAAGGATAAGGGCCTAGAGATATGACATAGAAAAAACACAATGGAGCTGGATCATAAAGGACAGAAAAAAGGCCTAGATACCCAGCTGCTGGTGGAAAGGACATGGTGTGAATGGTAAATGAGTTTGGCTTTCAGTTTGGTCAAAACAAAGTATTCTAGGATGACCTCTGCATTTAGTTGTGCAGGTAGAGCAAGAGAGGTGACAAGGATGAGTGTGAGGAGAGACCAGGTCCACTCTTGACTTGGCTGGCCAACCCTGTGCCCATGTACTGGAGTCCAAGCAGAGGGGCATCTTCTCTTAGTCCACGCAAGAGGAAGCACACTGGCTGTCCCCAGGCCCACAGGAGAATACGGAAGGCTACTTCCTCAGTAGAGGCCTGCGTGCTTTCATGTACAAAATCACAGCAGTACCACGGATACCACAATGGTTTTAAAGCTTCAGATAGCAGGTGCCCATGCCAGACACTTAGCAGTGAGCCAGGAGACACGGCTCTCCATGGTCCTCCTTCACCATTGCCACAACATAGCTTTATGATGGACTAGGATAAGTGCTTTAATAAGAGTAAGTGGAAAAGGACCTCACATTTCCCAGCCTTCTAGTTGTTATCAAGTACAAGATGCCATGCACAATGTGTTTTGGACAATGAAATGGTACAATTTTTACAATTATTTCGTAGCTAAGAAAACGGAGGTTTTGAGAGGTGGTAATTCAGAATCTGCCTCCAAAAGTCTCTTTTGTATGACATAGAGCTCCAAGTATCATTAATGGGAGGCCCCTGTTTTCTCTGGGATCTAGTTCCTCCACTTTGTTAAAAACTCAGGCTCAGGGAATGATTCGAAGACTAGTAGTCATGCTCCCTGATTCCTTCCTCTTCCTTCCAGGTGTAGAGATAAAGGTCAAAGCATTATTCTGGGGCAGAACTTAGAGAACAAGAGACCTCTGATACACCAAAGCCTTCGTTAGGTGAAAACTTCAGATTGTCCTGCTTGGATATGACCCACAGCAGGAAAGCAGATCAGGCAACCCAGGCACTGTATGCCAGGACTTTGCCAGCACCAAACTTCCAGGAAGGTGAGAGTCTAGTGTGAGGGCAGCTCATGCCTTTGGTTAGAGGAATCATTGGGCAATAGAATTATAACCTTTTGACCACTTTCATAGGAGAAACTGGACTCTTGCCTTCTCATTTCTCTATTTCTATCCAAACTTTATACTATTAGAGTGGAAAGACCATTTTTAACCATATTCACAGGCATTCCACTACATGTGCAGGTATGAATTCCTTCTCTTAACTGTGCTGTTAGGGACAGAGGAAGGCCAATGAACTTGTCTCACAAAAAGCAAAATTAATTAAAATCTTAAAAGTGAAACCCATCAGTAATGCCATCTTAACATTGAAGTAATAAGTAAAATTAACAATTACTACAATTTTACAGGCATTTATTCCAGGCCAGATATTCTACTACTTGTTTTATGATACTGGGTTTCTACAAACCCTAGCAGCTAGGAAGAGGTGGGTTTCATTACTACTTTTTAATGATGATGAAATAGAATATTATAGAAGTCTTGGGTTCAAGAAGAACTAAACTGATACAGCACTTCCATCTGTCTTTATTTCTAGGCACGTGCCCACTGCGGTAAGCTGTCTCCCACAGTGTTCTACTGTTAGAGACTCAGCTCCAGGCCATTATAAACACTGTAATTGCAATTGTGTCTTCCCATTACACCATACTGATGAGCAATAAAACTCTCAAAAGTAAGAATCTATGGAAAATGGATAGGGAATTCATTGGAAACTACAAAAGTATCTAAAAGTATGACTGATGCTGTATACTTTATAAGGAATCAGAATAATTTTGATTGTATATGATATCAAATAAACACAAATACATTTTATTAAATTGGAGGA
>PVKN010014536.1:0-19094 GCA_004027915.1 Capromys pilorides | reverse complement strand
GAACAAAGGGCAGGGAATAAGAACTACACTACCCTCCAGCCATCAGACATTCCCCCCCCCCACACACACTTTATTTATTTTTTTAAATTTTATTTATTTATTTATTTGTTTGCTTGTTGTGTTTGTTTGTTTTTATTTATTCATTTTGTGGCTGGCTCAGCCTGCCCTGGTGGTGGCGCTGGCGCAGCATGTGGTGCCGGGGATCGAACTGCAGTCCCCACAGTTGCCTGAGCCCTCCTAAGCAGGCGCTTTAGACCACTGAACCCACACACATTTTAAATGAAAACAAACACACAAAAATAGCTACCACCTGGGGCTGGGGAGATAGCTCCTTGGCACAAGTGCCTGCCTGGCAAGTATAAGGTCCTGAGTTCGAACCCCAGTCCCACCCAAAAAAAAAAAAAAAAAAGACACCACTGTATGCATCCATAGCAGTTCTTGCACACTCATGGAGGAATACAGTCTAAGAAACTAGAAAGCACTGTCTTTGTGTATGTGTTGTACAGGGAACTGATTTATGAAAGTACTGAGCTACTCTGTTTAGAGAGATGGTCTGACTATGTATTTTAGGCTGGCCTCCAACTCACAGCAATTCTCCTGCCTCAGCTTCCCAAGCACTGGGATTGTAGATGTGTGCCACCATATCCAGCTCTTTTTTAAAGACAGGGTATAGGGCCGGGGAGTTAGCTCCCTGGCAAGCGCAGGGTCCTGATGTCAATCTCAGAGTACGGGGATTATGGGTGTGCTCCTCCATGCCCAGCTTTTTGTTTTGTTTTTTGCTAATCTATATAGTTCTAAAATTTACATATGAAAAACACAGTCCTTCCCAGAGAGATGGCCACTGACTTGGTCAATCGCAGCAGCTCATGCATAGCAAGTCACAACTCCAGAAAGGGCTAGTGGCAGTGTGGTGCTCAGTGACCTACAAGTCCTGAGCCTACACCTTGGCCTCATCAGCAAGACTCACTGTTAGCAAATGCTGTAAATAATTTCTTGAAAACCTTTTCTGATGTAAGATAGGAGGAGCTAATGAAGAAGCTGATACCTAGTTTGGAAGTTTTCAAAAGTAGAAGTGTTCTTCCCCTAAATATGGAAGTAAGTGAGGCTGTTGGGCTGAAGACTGAAGAAGGCAAGGCAACAACTGCTTGTTTCTTCTGGTCCCTAAGGTACCTAAAGTACCTGGAAATGTGAAAACATGGATAATTCAAAACAACAGATAACTAACCAACCTTACATTCAGCTTTGAAATTAATGGTTGTTGAGCAGCACATTTTTCTACCTTTATATTAATGATGGTAATATTATTATCAATACTATTATCAATGGTAATAGCTAAACATGGTACTGTACCTGAAGTGTAGAAACCCTTATCAACTAAAGATGGGAGGCAATCCAGATATTTCCAAAGAGGCAATAAATAAAAGCTAGAGGTCTTTCAACCACTTACTGTATGCCATGCCCTGCGTTGGTGCTTTATATTTCATTCTCATACCCACTATATTTCCATATTTTAAATAACTAACAACACGAAGAGATGAAGTCACTCCCTCAAAATCACAGGATCCTGACAATAAAGGAGCTGGTAGAAAAAGCCAGGCAGCTGGCCCATTTGGTGAAAGTCTGCTTTAAGTAAAAAAATATCATGGCTGGAGGCACAGTTCAGTGGCAGAGTATATATCCAGCATGGGTGAGGCCCTAGCTTCAAAATACAAATAAAATCCATCTCCAAGGATGTTCATGCACATAAACAAATGCAAAAACTATATAAATATTGAAGGCCAGCAAGTTTAATCTGGGCATCCTTTGAAGCAAATGCCCAGGGTCATAACTGTCACAAGAGCCTCTTCAGAAATTTGATTAAGGATAGGGACAACACTGGCTGCTTCATGTTAGAGGTGTGACTTACAAGAAGTTCATTTGCACCTCGTAAGCATCAGTTTCCTTATTTGCAAAAGAGAACTTAAGTTATGTAACTTAAAAGGGCTAAAGGACTAAGTGGATGTCCAGAATACATGCAAGCCACCGCAAAACTTTTAACTGGAAAAGGAAGAGGGAAAAGTGGCTTTATTTCTTAGTCGGCGTATACTATACTTCCCCCTTCAGTTCTACCTCTTCCCTGCTGTGCAGCAGTGTATAGAACAAGTGAGCTCTTCTTTGCTTTGGACCACATGCTCACTGCTGCCACACTTTCAAAAGTCTGGTGAACAGACCAAAGGGTGAGCAAAGGTGCCCTGGCTAGTGCGAGCAGTCCTTTTCTTTCCTTGTGACATGTGTGATCCCAGCTATTCACCTGACTAGGGCCATGATTCAAGCTCAGCTTTGGGCCTTTCAATTCCTCAGTCACTAATGGCCACCCCTGTGACCCTAGCTAGTGGAAATGTTTATTAACAGGGCTTAATCTCATTTCTTTCACACCATATGCTCATCTTTTCTGTAGTGGCAATAGTTTTCTTCTCAGCTTTGCTTGTTAATAGTGGTACCAAGAAGAGGAAGAGGAAATTTACATGTGAGGGCTGGCCAAATAGTTCAATGGATTAAAACACCTGCTTGTGCAGACACATTCGCTAGCTAGGTCCTGCCGCCCCTGGGGTGCACTGAGGGGTGACAGAGACTGGGCATGGTGGTACACCTGTAATCCCAGCTCTTGGGAGGCTGAACACAGGCAGATCACTATGAGTCTGATCTATGTAGTAAGACCCTGTACTAAAAAAAAAAATATATATATATATATATACACACATATATATATAAAAAGAAATTTACACGTGAAAGATAAAACTATCATAACCAATTTTAAGTGTATAATTTAGTAGCTTTAAGTTTAATCAAATTGTTGTACAATATGACAATTCTTAAAAATTATTTCAAAAAAAGAAAAAGGGGGATGCTAGCGTGTTAGCTCAGCTATCTGTCTACTTGAGAAAAATTAGTCAAGGGCAAGATAGCTCAGTGGCCTAAGCACCTGCCTGGCAAGTGCAAGGTCATTAGTTCCATGCCTGATACCAAAAAAAGAAAGAAGAAAAAAAGAAAAAACTGCTTTCATCAGAATTCTTAATCCAGTGCCCCCAGCCCTCTCTGAAGTCAGAAAACTATTCGCCCTATTCTACTTCATGCCAAACAATATGAAGATTAACAATGAAGTTTCCCTTTTTTTTCTGTCTTTTTGAGACAGGGTCTCACTATGCAGTTCAGGCTGGCCTTGAGCTCACTTTTGTAGCCCAGGCTGGTCTCGAACTCACATCAATCCTCCTGCCTCAGCCTCCCAAGTGCTGGGATTACAGGCGTGCACTGGCAACAATAAGGTTTCCTAAAAAGAGTAATACACAGGGGCCAGCAAGACTGCTAGTGGAATAAGCACTTGCTTAGGCAGGTATAGGAACCAGGGTTCGATCCCCAGTACCACATGTCACGCCAACCCTAGCCCTGGGCATGCTGAGCCAGCTGTTTGAGACTGGGGCATGGTGGTGCACGTCTACGATCCCAGTGCTGGGGAGGCTGACAACAGGAGAATCACTACAAATCCAAGCTGTGTAGGGAAGCCCTGTACCAAATACATTAAAAGAAAAAAAAAAAAAAAAGTAATATACAGCTTTCATCACTTTCTCCAGGGACTCAGCACTGCTGGGATGGTCCTCTTTGACTTTTACCTTAATCCTTACTATATATGCAATATACTTAAACTTAGGGACAGTCCTCAATTTTCTTTAATGAAATATACTGCCAATTCTTACCACTTTGTAAATTACACATGCTTGCCAATAAACCTGTCCTCTTTTGTATTTATAGCCCAGAACCCCTGATAACATATCAGACCTCCAACTATTGAATTAAATCCTTTAGTTTATTCTAAAAATTTCCATGTTCTCAACGTTCTTTCTCTTCCTCACACGCATACGCACACACACACACCCTTTCCGTTTCTTTTGAAACAGCATCCAGCCCACCCTTCCTTCTCCCTCAGCCTCCTGGGCAGCTGAGACTACCAAGAACTCAGCATTGCACACAGGGAACATTTGCTTAAGGCACACATCTCAACCTACTCAATGGGAAGAAAAACTGGGATAAGGAAAAGGACAAAAAAAAAAAGGAGAAAAGATATTTATGTGTAAATGCAGGACAGCTTAAATAATTGTACTACTGATTTTTACTGATCTACTGAAAGGAATAGTTAACACTTAAATTTTTGTTTTAATTTTTTAAAATTTAAAAGTTTATTTTTTGGGGGGCTGGGGAGATAGCTCTGTGACACAAGTGCCTGCCTGACAAGTGCAAGGTCATGAGTTTGAACCCTGGTCCTGAAAAAAAATTGTTTTAATTTTTTGTAACTTTTTAAAAACCAGTTTTGTATGTTTATATTTGGTAACCTCAACAACTAATTTAAAGATAACTATGCAATACAACAACTACTGTCAAATTCCTGTTACTTTCTTTAATGAAATTTTATATGGTTTCTATATAGAGCCATATTTTAGGTTATTTTCAACCAGAATTTTTTCTGTATTAAGACCCCAACACTCAAATATAGAGAATTATTATCAAATGTAGTACCACACTGTGCTTATTACAGCTCAACCTACCTTTCTCACTTACGAAACATTTTCATATAAGCAGCTAATATCTAAGAATCAATGCCAAAAATGGATTAAAAAGCTGGCCAGATGGCTTAGTGGATTAAAGCTCCTGCTGGGAGGAGGGAGGGGTTGGGTAGGGTGGAGTGTGTAAACCCCAGAGCCTGCTGAGACATCAATTGTGACTGGGTGTGGTGACATGTGCCTGTAGTCCCAGCACTTGGGAGGCTGAAAACAGGAGGATCACTAAGTCTGATCTATGTAATGAGACCCTGCACACTCTGTACTAAATAAATAAAATAAAAAGGATTAAAAAGTTTATGAGGACCAGGGACACAGCTCAGGTCTAAATGCATGCCTGGTATGGTAGTGCATACCTATAATCCCAGTGCTGGGGAGGCTGAGACAGGATGATCACTACAAGCCTGGAGCTGCATGGCAGACCTTGTACTAAACAAACAAAAATTTTTTTAAAAGTTTATGAAACTGTACAAAAACAACTTTCTTGTTAGACTCAGATTAAGTGGTGATGGGCCCTTTTATTCTCTTTCCTCCTTGGTCTGTCACCTCATCTCTGACATTTCCATGACTATTATACATGTACCTATACAAGTAGTTATGCTAGGGGTGGTGGTACACCTCTGATATCCCTGTACTTGGGAGAATGAGGCAGGAAAACTGTAACGAGTTCAAAGCCAGCCTCAACTACATGGTGAGACTGGCCCCTATCCCCCACCCCGTGAAAAAAAAACAGTGGAAAAAAATAAAGAACAAAAAAGAGGTCATCTCACTTGAGAGGTATCCCATTTTTGAGGTACTCAGATGAAGGGACAGCCAGATACCTCAGGAGACTAAAGCACCTGCTTAGCCAGGCACAGGGACCAGGGTTGGATCCCCAGTGTGCCCTGCCAACCCCGCCCTGGGCGTACTGAGATGGTGACTGAGACTGGGCATGGAGACACAAACCTGTAATCCTACTGCTTGGGAGGCTGAAAACAGGAGGATCACTATGAGTCTGATCTATGGACTGAGACCCTGTACTAAATACATAATAAATCAAGCAAGCAAGCAAGCTAGCTAGCTAGCTAACTTGCTACTTCATGCCAAAGAGCCCAGATAGGCACAGTGTTACAGTCTGTAACCCTAGCACTTGGGAGGCTGAGGCAGAAGGATCACAGCTAATAATGTGAAGTCAACCTAAGCTACATAGTGAGTTTAAGAGCTACTTAGCAAGATCTTGTTTTAAAAAACTAGTCAGGCTAGCCAAATAGCTCAGCAGATTAAAGTGCCTATAAGCAGGTACAGGGCTGGGGGTTCAATCCCTAGGCCTGCCCAGGTGCTGGGCCTGCTATGCAGGTCCCGCCTCCCAGGGGCGCATTGAGATGGCAATTGAGACTGCAAGTGCACTCTTGGGAGACTGTAAACAGGCTGATCACTACTAGTCCAATTGTCTTGGTTACTATTCTGTCATTGTTCGGACAAATACCCAACACACAAGCTTAGGGGAAGAAAGGTTTATTTAGTTCACAATTACTGGAGGTTTCAAGATGCTGCCCCCACGTTATAGGGTCTGGAGGAGAGGCTGGGGCACTGCCGTGTCCAATATGACCTGCTCCAAACCTCCACCCGAAACCGCCACCTGGTGGGGGTACGGGGGCTCTCTGACAGCCCGTGCTGTCAGTTTAACAGTTCCAGCCTCTCTTGGCCCCGCCTCCTCAAGCCACGGGCTTGACAGCCCCACGACAAACCACAACACCGATCTAATAGTGAGACCCTGAACACCCTGTAGACCCTTCCCTAAAAAATACAAAGAAAAAGTCCACACTCTCAAAGTCCTCTTCACATTCCATTAAGCAAGTAGTTCCTGCTCTTCACATAGCTCCCGACAGAGAGGAAAAGGGAAGCCCCCCACCTCCCATTTATTGGTACCAGGGATTAAACTCAGGGCCTCGAGCTTGCCAGGCCACTGATCAATCTCCCCAGCCCTGGAATCTCATTCTTTTGCAACTTCCTTCTGTTTCTTTCCCATGGCAACACTGTCCATACTGGGCAACAAACTGTTGATGCAGCAGCAGTAGTTTACATACAGCAGCTGAGCAGTGCACAGTACATTCTACCCACTTCCAGAGGCGGAGCCCAAGGTGCAGATGTGGTAAGAAGTGGCAGCTCTAAAGCTACAGGGAGACAACAGATAAAGCACCTAATCTAAGCACCAGGCCTCAGACTTTTCCACACTATCCACATATCAACTGCTCACGTTTGCCATCTTCTAAGGCCACCAGTTTCTCCTCCAACTCACTGCCCTTCCAGAAGGCCAGATCTGTCTCATCTAGTGAGTCACTCTATCCCCTTTCCAACTGCATCTTGGATTCAGCCCACTTACACAGCTCACGGGGGTTGTGCCATATGTTAGTACCATGTAGGCAGAATGTGACTAATTTTTCTAAAACATCGTCAGAATTACTTTTAAAATTATCTTACAATACTGATGTCTCTGAAGAGTCATTATCACATGTAACCTTCTGGAAATAACTTCACAATTTGTTTTTGAGTGCTCGAGGGAGATTCTTTGGCATTGTTGAGATAAGGAAAATACAATGTCGAGAATGGATTAAATGATCCCAATTCTGCAACTAGTCACTAAGACTGAGCTTCCTTGAATCAAGGTGCTAAATGGAAACAGATGATTTTACTTTTTAAGGTAATTAATACACCTTAGATATAAAACTATCTAGAATTTACAGGCTAATTCTGATGACTAGATGGGCTTCATGACACACACCTGAGTAGCATATGGGACCAAAGACTCATTAGCAGCTCATAGAGCTAAAATGTTTTTATTGATAGAGATCACTCGAGGGTAGGACTAATAATACTTTGAGCCAGCTGTGGTGGTAGACACATGTAATCCCTGCACGTGGGAGGCTAAAGCAGGAAGATCACCAAGAGTTGAAAATCAGCGTGGGCTACATAATGATTACAAGGCTAGCATGAACTGCACAAAACAAGGTGACTGGTAGATTTAGCTTTTTCAGCCATATTCCCCCAAAAGTTAACAGGAGAGAACCTGTTTCCACTCACCTCCTACACCATGCAACGTGACACCTCTCTGGCTGTAATGGCTGCTAGACTTGATAATTAAAATCAAGTCTTTTTTCAAGGTTTCTTAAATTATCCAAAAGAAAACTTCTAGTCTTGTGTTCATTCTAATAACTATGTATGGGATAGTAGTTTGATTGCTATTGTATTAAGACCTCCTTTCATAACATTCTCTGACGGGCACTACCCCTTGCAAAATATAGACTACCTCATTACTGAAAGTTGGACATACCCCTTGAAATCAGAAATTTCAAGGGCTGGCCAAATAGCTCAGCGGATTAAGGCACCTGCAAGCAGGTCCCGGGCACTGATCTTTTGGCCTTTTGTGCCAGCTCCACCCCCAGGGCTCACAGAGAGGCAATTAAGACTGGGTGTGGCGCCATGCTCTGTAATCCCATCTCTTGGGAGTCTGTAAACAGCCTGATCACTATGAGTCTGATCTAATAGTGAGATCCTGAATACCCTGTAGACCCTTCCCTAAACATACAAAAAAAAAAGCAAATTTAGGTCTAGAAATACAGCCTACAGATATAAAGTTGTAGTCAGGCACGGTTAGCACACACTTGTAATCCCAGCATTCAGAAGCCTGAGACAGAAAATTTTAAGTTTAAAACCAGCCTGGAGTGCATAGCAAGGCCTTGTCTCAATCCATCAATCAGGTGTATGTACTATATATATGTACAACAACATACACATATACACAAGTATGTAAAGTTGTTCGTAAGAACATTAATCACAACAGCAAAACCTAGAAACATATGCCCATCATTTAGAGGCTAGATAAATTACAGCATAAGCAATAAAACACTGTAGCTATTAAACAAAACATGGCAGCTAACTGATCAGGATGTATTTATACAGTAAGAAAAGAAATACACATGGCATATATATGAACAGAATATTTCTGAAGGGATAAAGAAGTAATTGCTCACAGCAGTTGTAGAGGTAAACAGTACTGGCTGAATTGTTTACAAATGGAATGTTACCTACTCTACAGAAAATTTGTTATAAAGAAAATTCTTGAAACTACGAAGCACTGATTCAAAACAAGCATTCTGGGCTTTATAATTTTTTCCTGCTTTGCCTGAAAAAAAAAATTTTTTTTTTTGGTAGAAACAGCAGCTGTCCAGGTGAACAACCACAGTGCCACACATGAGGCAGGTAATTACTTCATACTATTTGTAATTAATTACCCCAGCAACTCAACTGACATTCATACATCTTGGACTGCCAACCTTAGACTGGTTTGTTTACCAAGTTCGGGGCTACTTTCAAAGACTCAACTGTAAATCTATGTTTACATTTTCTTCAGTCCACCTTTCTTGCCAAGATAGAGTGCAACATTAGCTGAATTCCAATGAGGAAGGCAAGGGACAGGGTGAGATTATATGTCAAAGCAAGTTCTATAAATACAGCTTTTGGCCTAGTATCTCAAAAAGGAATCAAAACAGCTTCCACCTTAAAAAGAAAAATCCTACAGTCCTGTGCTATCTTTACTTGTCAGCTCTACAGAACAGAAGAGGCCAGGCATCTGGAATTTTATTTCTGGGCTGTATCTGGTCTACTTTCCCCAGGCTCCCTGGGAGGTGAAACCTGAACTGTAGGTTTTCTCATGCAAGTCAGAAGATTGCTGCCTCTGCCCTTCTCTTCCCCGCCCCACCAACAGGCTCACTCCGCTCAGCATTCATCCCCCCAAAAGCTGACAACACACAGCAGCCCTTCCCCAGCGCTTCCATCCCCTAATAACTAAGCAGCCAAGAACCCTGCCTGTACCATCTGCCCCAGCCTCACCCCAAACACAAGAGCACTGAAGCAGGGTGCTTCCATATGGTCTCATCTTGGGAGGTTTGTTCTGTTCTGTTGAAAGCAGGAAATTTCATTCAGTCTCTTTCTGTTCTTAATATTTTAATTCTACAGAGCTAAAAATGGTTTCCAATGAAGACAGTGAGATAGATTATATGTCAGAAAGTACAAAAATTACCTGTCTGATTCAGATAATGAGGAAGTATACTCAGCATAAGCAGACTTATCCCCAAGCGTACACAGCCTAAGGACAAATGTTAAATATCTCCTTATACAGTATCCCACTTTCAAAAAGTGACTTTATCATGCTCTCATTACTCTCCAACTATGCCCCTAAAAGTAGTTCTCATGTTTACTCACTTAAATCATCATCCCACAGCTCCTTCAAGCAACTCCTTTAAAAACAAAAATTTTTTTTACAAAATTAAATTTTTCACCAGGCATGGTGGCGCACGCCTATAAACCCAGCACTTGGGAGGCTGAGGCAGGAGGATCAATGTGAGTTTGAGGGCCAGTGAGATGGTTCAGTGGTTTAAAGCGCCTGCTTAGGAAAGCTCAGGCAACTACAGGGACTGCGGTTCGATCCCGGGCACCACATGCTGCACCAGCCCCACCACCAGGGCGGGCTGAGCCAGCCACAAAAAAATAAATGGACAAACAATCAATGCGAGTTTGAGACCAGCCTGGGCTACAAAAGTGAGCTCAATGCCAGCCTGAACTGCATAGCGAGACCCTGTCTCAAAAAGACAAAAATAAATAAATAAATAAACAAACAAACTTGTGATGCTTTTTGTTTTTTTAAAAAAATAAAAGTCATGGGATAATTACTGGCAATCTAAATAATTTCAGTAGACAGTTGCAAAAAGTTATTTGGACATTGTGAACACAGCACAGAACTATGATTTAGACAGAAAAATAAGAATCATCTTTCCTAAGATTTCTAAAGTTCTGAAAATCTGGCAATGCTTCCTCTAGCTATACGCCGTCTCTCACTTGGCTTCTAGTGTTACCCTACTGAAATTATCTAGCTTACAAATCATTATCACACCATGACCTTTCCTTTCTTTTTTGAGACAAGATCCAGCTGGCCTCAAACTTGCAGCGACCATCCTGCCTCACCCTCTCAAGTGCCAGGATTACATGTGTGAGCGACCACACCCAATCCACCATGACCTTTCTAGATCTGGAGTTGCCACGTGGCCCAGGCCAGGTTCCTATGCACAATCCACTCTTCTCACACCTGGGTGGGAGTGGCTGGGGTCATAGGTCTGTACCCCATACCTGCTGCTGTCACTCCACTGTCCTCACACAGGCTACAGCTCACAGATCAGGCAATTCACCCTCCTTCCTTGCTGTCCTCATCCAGGAAGCATGTCCAGATGTGCAGTGTGACTTGGAAAGGCTGACATTAATTTTGCTCAGTGTCTTCAGTAAACATTCTAGTATCAGTATAGATGCACTAGCCAACTTTTAGGGTTTGCTCTTATAACCATTTATAAAGGAATTTGCCAGTCGGGTATAATGGTGCATGCCTTATAATCTTAGCACTTGGAAGCTAAGGCAAAGGCAAACATCACAAGTATGAGGTCAACCTGGGCTACAAAGTGAGTTCAAGACCAGCCTGAACTATA
Source organism: Capromys pilorides (assembly GCA_004027915.1). NCBI lineage: Eukaryota > Metazoa > Chordata > Mammalia > Rodentia > Capromyidae > Capromys > Capromys pilorides. The sequence continues at coordinate 7,993 of PVKN010014536.1, read as the reverse complement.
CAGTTAAGTCCTTAAAAAAAAAGAATTAGCATAGCTGATGACCCATTATCAAAATCAGTCATTTTCAAAAAGAAATCCTAAAATGAAACTGGGTTAGAGCTGAGCGTGGTCACCCATGCTTATAATCCCAGTCCTCACGAGGATGAAGCACAAGGATCACTGTGAGTTGGAGAGCAGCTTGAACTACATAGTGAGACCCTCTCTCAAAAAGACAAAAAAAACCGAAACTGGGTTAGACTGGCTGGCAATTCAATAATTCCAATACTACTTCAAGTGCGTTAATAAAATTAACACACAAATTATTTACTGCCACTCAGACTCGAGTCTTACCTCTGCTTTCTTATCCCACTTTTGCCGCTCACTAGTCAGGTAACTGCAAATTCTTAAACTTCTTTACATTGTTTTCTCCTCATTTAAAATACAGCTACAAGGAGGAGGAGGAGAAGGGAGCTAAAAAAGAATTAAGATGTATTATGTTATACACACGCACCAACTCTCCACAACGCATACAATAACTATGTACTGCAAAGATATACACAACAAAACCAGCTACAGAAACCATGTCTAGCTTAAAGAGTGTTTAGGATTAAGGGAGCTACCTCTGTGAAGAACATTTTAGAATAGTGCCTGTCACTCTGAAAGTGCTCAATGAACATTCACTACTGTAATTCAAAGCACTACATTTGGCACAGGATGAATGTTCTCTCTCTCTGCACAGTACTGAGGATGGCACCCAGAGCCTTTGTGCCAAGCTATACCTACAATCTTTTCTTTATTTTGAGAGGTTCTCGCTAAGTTGCTACATACCCCAGGCTAGAGGCTAGGCTTGAACTTGCCATCCTATTTTCACCCTCTTACAGTGCTGGGAAAACAAGAGTGTAACATATCCAGCAAGGTTTAGTCCTTGACAAGACAATTATCTTTTCAAAATAGAGTGCCTGAGTGACAATGAGATTGTTCCTATCAAGAGGAGAGGGTTGAGAAAGCAGGGATGAGCTGACAGGCCACCCTCTAGCTGGGCCTGTGGGGGCCAGTACACATATCAAGTACTCTTCACTAGGCAACACTGAACCACTTGGTACAGCAAGTATTTACTTATTTATAAAATTGGTTCATTCTCCTTGACACCAAAAAAGATTTATAGGTTTCACAACAGACACAATGGAAATATATAAACTAATAATATGAAGCTAGGAAAATAAGAAATTCTAACAAAGGCCAAGAAAAAAAAAGCTTCAGCTGGGCATGGTGGTGCACGCCTATAATTCCAGCACTTGGGAGGCTGAGGCAGGAGAACTGGTGAGTTGGAGACCAGCCTGGGCTACAAAAGTGAGCTCAAGGCCAGCCTGAACTGCATAGTGAGACCCTGGCTCAAAAAGACCGCCCCCCAAAAGAGCTTCATTCATTCATTTACTCATTTATAGTGTTGTTTAAAACACACCAGATGAACTGATTTGATGATGAAAATATGTAATGCAACCACTGTTAAATTTTTCTTCTCTTGAAATTCTGTACTATATGTACTCTTACTTGATACTGTTTTATCTATCTTTGTTTCTGCTATTTTTACTCTTTAAACTAAAATTAAATCTATTAAAAAAAAAAAAAGAAAAGAAAGAAAGAAAGAAACACACCAGACGAATTCACTACATAGTCCAGGCTAGCCTAAAACTTTCAGTGATTCTCCTGTATCAACCTCCCAAGTGCTAGAATCACAAGAATTCACCATTGCCACTTAATTTTATTTTTCAAAGGCAGCCTCTATACTGGGTATACAATGATTCATAGTGTAAACAAGAAAAATTAACATGATAACAAAATAGCACTAAGAACTGACAAGAAGAAAGTGAAACCCGCAGTCTACAATGCCTCTCACTGTGTAAGTCACCAAGTCAAGCATACTGGCTCATGCCTGTAAGCCCAGCACCTGGGAGGCTGAGGCAGGAGGATCCTTTTGAGCTCAAGGCCAGCCTGAACGGCATAGTGAGATCTCGTCTCAAAAAGTAGAGAGAGAGAGAGAGAGAGAGAGAGAGAGAGAGAGAGAGAGAGACACCAAGTGTGCAGAACTCCAGGACTCCACTGCAGAGCAACTTCCTCAGTGACTTAGAACCACAACCTATTGGCCAGTGATCACACTGAACTCTGCACCCAACCATACAATCCCAAAGAAGATGCCTCAGTGATAGTGGTTTTTCAGCATTTCAAGTCCTCTCTTCTTATTGGCCACAGTTACAAACATGTGCAGAGAACTGTTTCATCCCCGCTGAGCTGACAAATTCTATTCCCAATGCTACTGCTTATGACTCACAGGAGGCAGGGGGAGGTGTACAAGGAAAGCTGCAAAACAAAGAACCTGACTTTAGTCTTGAACTGATCAAGAATCCAGAATTCAACTGTTTTATTAGAAAATTTCACAACAAACCACATCCCTTCAGAAACAGCAACAAACCCAGTATCTTATGAAATAGCCTGAAACTTTTCAACATGTCACCTCCCATACTATTCTTTAAATAGACATGACACCAAAAGGCATGAGACAGCCTCTGTAAGCCCAGCCTTAAGACAGCACTGAGTGGGCACGCACACTGTCACAGGCCGGCTGCAGGGCCCACAGGGACAGCGCATCCCACAGCTCCCTTTCAATAAGCAGCATCAACACTGCATCCTCCTTCAGAAGGACATGCACTACATCATTACTTAAGAAGGCGGTTTCCCATCATTTTCTACTTGTATTTTTGTCAGGAAATTTGTGTGCCAAGGAAGTCATTTTTCAAAAGGTTAGGCAGGCATGGTAGTGTATCCTTGTTTTTTGTTTTTGAATATTTAAAATTTTACTTTAAAGAGTAAAAATAGCAGAAAGAAAGATAGAAAAACAGTAACAAGCAAGAGTATATATAGTACAGAATTTCAAAACAAGAACAAAAATTTAACAGTGGTTGTATTGCATATTTTCATCATCAAATCTGTTTAGATTAATAGATATAGGTATGTAAGACTGGTCAAATAATTAAACATTAACACTTTCAATAAACCTTAAAATTTTTTTTAAACTCTTCCAAATGCATTTTATATTTCAGTACTGCTTCTAAAAAATTTTTTTAGGGGTTGAGGATGCAGAAAACGCAAGGTCCTGAGTTTGATGCCTGGTACACCCCAAAATTTATTTATTTACATGGTGGTACAGTCTTGTAATCTTAGCAACTGGGAGGTTTGGACAGGAGGATCATGAGTTTAAGGCCACCATGAGCTACATGGTGAGTTCAAGACCAACGTGAATTGTAGAGCTATACAGCAAAATGGTGGGGAGAGGTGGACGCACACACTACTTCAATGAGTGTGCTTTTTTTTTGTCTTTTTGAGACAGGGTCTCACTATACAGTTCAGGCTGGCCTTGAGCTCATTTTTGTAGCCCAGGCTGGCCTTGAACTTGCACTGATCCTCCTGCCTCAGCCTCCCAAATGCTGGGATTACAGGCGTGAGCCGCCACGCCCAGCTATGAGCATCTGTCTCTGTCTCTATGTCTCTGTCTCTGTCTCCCTCTCTCTTTCTGTTTTTGGTACCAGGAATTGAACTGAGAACCTTGTGCTTTCAGGCAGGCACTTAAGCCACTGAGCTATCTCCCCGGCCCTATGAGCATGTTTCTTAAGGAAGCCAAAAACCATTTCTGACGCTAAATACCAGTCCAGCACTCTAAAGATGTTTTGTTAAAATAATACAAATCTCACTCTTCATCCCTGAGATTCTTAAACATTACCTACAATTTATAATTGACAGGCTTACACAAATCTAAACAGAAGGATACACAGGTCGCCTCTTTCCCTAAGAAACTTCAGTCCTCCACAGAAATGTACATAGACAGAAGGACCTATAGGACACAAACATCAAGCACAGGCCGAGTCCTGATAAAGTCGGAGGCAGTGTGGGTGCACAGGACAGTGCCTGGCCTTGCTGTTGGGCTGCTCCTGCTGTTGGTATACAACTTTAAAAAGCAGCAGTTTTCAGAAGAACATATTTCCCACAGTGCCCAAAGAGGAGGAGCAGGGATCTGAACAGCTTCCCCATACACAGCAGCTAGAAGAGAGAGCCCAAATAGCTCACACACAGGCATTCTGCTCACAGGCTCCAAAGAAAAACAGACACCCAGGCTGGTACTTGAAGGAAGAAAGTCTAGAGATTCTATTTCAGTCAAAGGACTTCCCAATAATTTCAGTCATTTACACCAAGAATTCCTCAGCCAAGGCAAATAGAAAAGATGCTGCAAAAAATACTAGGTCAGACTCTTACTAGATCAGCAATAGCCACAAGGCTCAATCTGTCATTCTAATCTTAAAATATGATGTGCGAAAAAAAGGTTATTCCCCACTGTGTGAATCATTCTAACCTCCATTCGCCTTTTACTGTTTCCAGAAGTGAAGTCTCATTCCAATTCTCAAGATTGTTTAGGGGTCTATTTTTTCCCCTTAGGTTATCACACATAAAATAAGTTTCAACTTTCAAAATACATTTCCCAGTATGCTGATCTGTATAATTGGAAGCCAAAGATGTATTTTCCAAAAATTACTTTACCTAGAACAGTTAACTCAAATTCATCTCAATGAGAAATATCTGAAGGCTTAATTTCTGGGGCTGGGGAGATAGCTCAGGGGCACAAGTGCCTGCCTGGCAAGTGGAAGGTCCTGAGTTCAATCCCTGGTTCTGGGGAAAAAAAAAAAAAAAAAAGAGGTGTATATGAAGGCTTAATTTCAACTGAAATGGAGTCTTCAAAGGTAAGAAATCAGTTGATGGGCTCAAAGGATTGTTTTTCAATCTTTCTTACTGGATTAACCAAGTGTACTCAGTGTGTGCTGCTTACGTATTTATTTACTATCACAGAAACTGCAGTATAAACAAAAGCCACACTATCTCTGACTTCCAATTGCTATAATCTAGTTCCTGGATAAGACTAACAAGCAAGATAATAAAGGCTGACAATACAGGATAAATGGTAGAGTGTGGAGCACAAACTAGCATGTTAGACATATTTGCATGTCTCCCTTGTATCCTAAGAATTAAGTGGGCTACCTAGGTATTTACTTAATATATCATACTGGTAAAATAATCTTCTGAAATTTTCTTGTCTCTTGTAGGTAATGATCACAACATGATTCTAAATGATAGCAAATTTAAAAATTAAGGGCCAAGTGGCCAGGTACATAGCTCCATAGCACAAGTGCCTGCCTGGCAATTGCAAGGTCTTGAGTTTGAACCCCGGTCCTACAAAAACAATTAAAAAATAAAAAATAAAAATTGGGCCGGCGAGATGGCTCAGCGGTCTAAAGCGCCTGCTTAGGAAAGCTTAGGCAACCTCAGGGACTGCGGCGATCCCCAGCACCACATGCTGTGCCAGCCCCACCCTCAGCACAGGCTGAGCTGGCCATAATAAAAATAAATTAATTAATTAAATTTAAAAAAAATTAAGGGCCAGACAAGTGCCTGCCTGGCAAGTGCAAGGTCCTGAGTTCGAACCCATCCCACAAAAAAAAAAAAAAAAAAAAAAAAAAAAAAAAAAATTAAGGGCCAGGGATACAGTTCAGCAGCATAAGTGCCTGCCTGACAAGCATAAGGTCCTGAGTTCAATCTCCAGTACCAAAAAATAAAATAAAAATAAAAGTAAACTCCATCATCCAGATCTCTTGGTATAAGGCAGACTCCTAAAAAACACTCAAGAATTCCAGCATTAGAAGCACATTCACAATCTACAAAGCAAGACACTTAAATGTTCAATTTATTATTAAAAACCTCTTGCTGAAGGCTGATGAGATAGCTCTGTGGACTAAGTGCCTCCTTAGGCAAGAGCAGGGAGGAGGTTTGATCCCTAGCACCAGGAGTCTTGGCATTGTGACACATGCCTGTAACCCCAATACTGGGGAGACTGAAGCAAGATGAACACTGTGAGTCTGAGCCACATAGATAGAGACTTTGTACCAAATACATAACATAAAATTAAAAAAGCACTGGGCATGGTGTCACACACCTATTAAGTCCCAACCTTTGGGAGACTAAAGCAGGATCGTCAGCATTTAAGGCCAGTCCAGGCTACACAGTATAATGAGTTAACAGCCAGCCTAAACCATATAGCAGATCCTCTCTCAAAAAAAACTGATTATTTTCCTTTGCTCCAAACTCTCATGCTCTGGTTGTTTCTCTATATCCATCTCTACTACTTCCTTTGCTTCCAGATGGGATTACACTTTTTGGGAAACTGAACCTACGCGCTGTCTTGCCTAATGTGTATGAAGCTCAGGGTATGATCCCCAGCAACACACGGAAATGCAGACACGCACCCCGCTATCTGGCGAGAGAAGCTATCTAACCCTAATCTTCACCCTTCATACACCTAGGGAATTCGCTTATGTAAGCTCCTGTGATGAGATGTATGTAGTGCTAGCTCATATACTAAAATTTCTTGGCGGGGGGAAGCAACCTTTTGAAATATGTCTCAAAATAAAACTAAAAGGACTGGGAATACAACTCAGTGCAAAGGCTCTGGGTTCAATCCCCAGGACTCCTCCCCCACTCAAAGGAGGGGGGGAATATAAAGTTAATCATTTCTATGATCTAAAACTAGGTTTAAATGGAATACATTATTTTAACTAATTCTCTGGCACACACCTGTAATTTCAGCACACAGGAGGCTGAGGCAGGGAGTTCAGTCTGGGCAACACAGCAATTTACCAAAACACTATCACGATTTTAAAGGGGTTGCAATTTAGCGCAAAAATGCCCTAGTACAGGAGTGGGGTGGAGGGGAACACTTCACCATTTAAGCCTAGAATGTTTAAATTCTCATGGCAACCTATGCGCTCTGCACATACTGTACATAAAACACATATTTAGAGGTTTGACTAGTAAATTCAAATGTGACATATGCGCAATGTGGGCGACAGCATTATTCTGGGAACTTTAACTTTAAAATCTTCCAACTTTTATTTACAGTCCCAAAGATGATGTAATAGAGTCAGAAGGTACAAGCTCAAGGAAGAAAAGGTACAAAGAATACAAATAGAACAGAGATATATCAGAAAAACAGTTCTGAATGTGGCTCTCCCCACCATCAACCTATAAATAAAGGGTTAAATCACTAGTTTAACAAAGAGAATGTTTATGAAGATAACATTTGGGACATTATTTAATGTGGGCTCAGTCAAAAGAGGATGTAATCACAGGCCAGAAAGTTTGGCAAATTCGACAACTACTCCAAAGTACTCTTAAGAAAATGTTGCTCCTGCTGTGAGGGGGTGTGTGTGTGTGTGTGTGTGTGTGTGTGTGTGTGTGTGTGTGTGTACTCAGATAGCAACTGAGACTGGGTGTGGTGGTGCAGGCCTGTGATCCCAGCTCTTGGGAGGCTGTAAATAGGTGGATCACTACAAGTCCGATCTCATAATAAGACCCTAGACACCCTGTAGACCCTTCCCTAAAATACAAGAAATAAAATTAAAATAAATTTAAAAAGCCAGACATAGTGGCGCACATCTATAATCCCAGCACTTGGGAGGCTGAGGCAGAAGGATCAATGTGAGTTCGAGACCAGCCTGGGCTACAAAAGTGAGCTCAAGGCAGCCCGAACTGCATAGCGAGACTCTGTCTCAAGACAAAAATAAATAAACAAATGGACAGATAGACACATACATACATAGATACATACATAGATACATAGATAGATAAGCAAGCGAACAAATAAATAAAGGGCTAGAGATGTAGTTCAGTGTGAAGGCCCTAGGTTCAGTCTCTCTCAGGGTTTTCCCATAACCCTCAAAAGCAGTTTAGAGTCGGCCATGGTGGTGCACATCTATAATTCCAGCACTTGGGAGGCTGAGGCAGGAGGATCAGTGCAAGTTCAAAACCAGCCTGGAGGGGCCGGCGAGATGGTTCAGTGGTCTAAAGCGCCTGCTTAGGAGGGCTCAGGCGACTGCGGGGACTGCAGTTCGATCCCCGGCACCACATGCTGCGCCAG
>PVKN010014535.1:0-19098 GCA_004027915.1 Capromys pilorides | reverse complement strand
GCCAATCATCCCGCCAATCTCCCGGACCAGTCGGGATCCTCCTATCTGGGGACAAGTTGTTCCTATCACCAGCAGCCTCTTTGCCACATCCCTGGGTACAGAGCAAGATATTTAGTTCTGAAAGACCTCAGCAGAAAGCAGGGGCAGAGCAGTCAGAGCCCCGGTAGTGCCCTAGGAGGGTGCAACGCAAGCGGGCACAGGGGCCAGGGTTCGGTCCCCGGGCCCGCTGTGCCAGTCCAGCCCAGGAGATGGCAGTATTGGGACATGAATAGGCTCAGGCCCCAGGGTTCCTGGCTTAGACAACCTCTGAATTAAAACCCCGCTAAGCCCAAGGTGCTTAGTCAACAAAAAATAAAATGTCTAAAATATTGGAAGATTCCAGGGCATAGAGGCAACAGCGTTTATATATGTATGTCAAGGAAATTTGGGCATGTGTTCTTGAATCTTCTGTCCTTTTCTCCTATTTATTTCTCCTTCTGGATCTACAAGGTAGAAAAAAATAGTAAGGGTCATCAAAAGTTGAGACCACATTCCACAGGTGAAACGTTCTTGGGTGTAACATGTATACCTATATTTTAAGTCTTTATTTTCAGTGAGTCTTCTGCCTTTAAATATGGTCAGTTTATTTTTTAAGATAGGCAAGCCTCAAATTCATTGGCTAAAGGAAAACTAAGCTTCAGATTGGTAGGGTTTCAGGAACATTAGCCTGTTGGGATTGAATTTAGGAAGCAGAAAACGAAGACCTGGGGAATTAATTTCAGTCTAAAGTAACAGGCTAAAAAAGCTCAGTGGATTAAAATGCCCGCAAGCAGGCACATGGGCCAGGGTTCGATCCCCAGGCCTGCTGTGCCAGTCTGGTCCCTGGGGTGTGCTGAGACCAAAATTAAGACTGGGCGTGGTGGCACACATCTGTAATCCTGGGTCTTGGGAGACTGTAAACAGGCGGATCACTACGAGTCCAATCTAATAGTGAGACCCTGAACACCCTGTAGACACTTCCCTAAAAATACAAACAAACAAATAAATAAATAAATAAAATAAACAATAAAGTAATAGGCTAATCAAAGAATCCTAATCTTCCTTTTGGTTTCTTAATTTCAGAGATTCCTTGCCTCCAACCAAGAAGAGAAAGCACTTACAGATGCTGGAGGACTCCGAGGTCGGCGGAGCGTGGGCCCCCTGCTCCAGACTAAGTGAGTAAACCTGGGCCATTATAAGGGTGGGGCTGTTGAAGCCTTGGCCCTCGGATCATGGCTTGGTGCTGGCCTTCGTATAGCCCTAGAAAATCAATGTTCCTTCTCACAGAAGGGCAACAATAGGCTCTGGGAGTTTCTTTCTTTCCTCTGGACATATCTCTCATGCAGTTGGGTCTGACCTGCCCTCGCAGGAAGAGGCGTCCTCGTGTTTCTCGGTGTGGCTGAGATGTCAGTCCTTCTGTCTCAGGCCCAGGGAATGGTACCACATCTTTGAGAGCCCATGGGTGTGTCTGCTGCTTTGCTCAGCCCTCTTCGATTTTAACACAGGAACTGATACAGATTAACACTCAACTCTTGGTAAAAATGCAGCTTCTGGCTCAGTAGATCTGAGTTGGGGTCTGAAGCCTGCATTTCTAACAAGTGTCTGGGTGACACCAGTACTATCGTTCTTGGAAAGATGCTCTGAGATGCCTGAAGTCTGAGTGAGAGGAAGGTGGAAAGTTGAGTCTCCTCAGCGCTTGCTTCACACTGAAGATCCCCTAGATCTCTGAAGTTTTGTAAATGTGTTTTAGAAATCTTTCGTCAGAATCATCTAGTGCTTAAGCTGTCGGCCTCCTAAATCTTTGTCCTGTGTAACGTGATACATGATGTTTTGAACTTAGAGACCTGAACAATATGGAAACAGATTGGCCTTTTGGAACCTGAAGCTTTAAACTGTGAGACTCTTCCATAGCCCAAATGCCACAGCATTTTCTAGGGAAAAGGATACTGCTGTGTGCCAACTTTATGAACTGCTGTACGTACTCAGTTAGCTGTAAGCAGTGTGAATAGCACCCAATTCACAGTACTGTGAGTCAGCTTGGCAGAAAGCCACCCAGGGTTGCCTCTTGGGGCTTCCTCTTCCACTCCTGTCCCCATATATGGATTTATTCTGCTCTGAAAAGAGATGTATGGGGCTTCCTTACTAGTGGGGTTGCTTCTTGTGCCTTTGGCAGTCTCATGATTGGAGCGAGACATCTGCCTTCACCTCCGAGGCGGTCCTTCGGCAGACAGTGATACCACCCTTCAGCCAGCCCCATGGGTCACTCTTCCCTGGGAGCGAGCGCGATGTCCCAGTGGTGCTGAACTTCCAGGTTTTTATAACGCCAACCTGTTATAGCCTCCTTTTCTCTTGCACGGGTCCACCATGGCCAACAGTCAACGTTTTCCACCAGCTTTAGAAACAAAATACTGCTTCAGCCCTAGTAATGCAATATGCTCGTTGGACTCCCTCTGTGGGTAACACAGAGCTCTCTGTCCACCTTGTCATGGAAGGCTACCCTAATTTCTTCAGGGATTCCTATGTCTTGCCTGTAGCTTCTTTATGATTCTCAAATATAAATGCTGAGCAAATTCTTAGCCAGATGAGGGAACTATCTGTTCGCCCTCCTGCACATACACCAGCTCACAGGGGATTTAGGGCAGTCACTTGAGCCTTCCAAGAGTTTCCTCAGTGGACCAGATGGTTGCCCAAATCATTCTAAAGTTCCTCTCCATCCTGGGATGATTTCTGCTACTGTCTGTCCCAGATGGACAGGACACTGATTTTATTTTTTCACTCATCTTTAAAGAAACCATAGGGAGAGCAAGAAGAATCCCAATAGTGAGGAAGTCATGAATTCCTTAAGTCCTACTTAAAGGCTACTTAAAAGCTGACTAAAAATAACTGTTTCTAGACAACTGTTCAAGAATGAAAATGAGCAGGTTCACAGGAAAGGGGGCAGGGGGATGAAGGTAAGAACGTAGCCCAAATCCATGGTTTCATGACCATTGATACTTTCAGCTAGTGTGCTCTGGTGGAGATCTCTGGTTTGATGTTGCAGGGATTTTACAAGGTCTTGGGGAAGGCCCACATCGGTGGAGGAAAGAAGGACTCCAGCCAGGTGTGTAGACAGGAGTAGGTTCGCCAATCTTCTGTAGGAAAAGATACTCTAAATCACTTCTAAGTCTTTTCTGCTAGGCCCCAAACATTGGCAAAGGGTTCAGGAGTCTGCGTGTGGAGCCAAATGTAAGGTTACGGGGCTGTTGTGAGCAGATCTCAAATCTTGCTTTGAGAGCAGGGTGCCAATGAGCAGGATCTTGATCACTGGATCCTGGCCCCACTTTCCCAAATAAAGGAGGGCCCCTGGCTGCACTGGCAGGCTCCAAACCTTTATATTTCTAACCTCAAATATGAAAGGCTTTTCCAGCCCCAGGCATGACCTGTGGCCCACGGTGAGGGGTGCACTGGCTGAATTCACCTGAGTAGTTAGAAGAGTGCCTGCCCTGCCTCTGAAGATCAGGACTCTCAGCGCGATGCTTTTCTTTAGCAAGTGAGTCATAGTTTCAACCTCACTTATCTCTGAGACTTTTAAAAGCAAAGTATGCAAGGCATTTTGAAAAGCACTCAAGTGCAAGTTGTCAGTTTTCTCTGAAGTTTGGGACTTGGGCAGTTGGTTATGTTCCCACTTGTACTTTATGTTAGAGTTTCTCCTGTGAGCCTCAGATAACATGAAAGGAAGGCGCCTTGAAACCCAGTTCTTGCACTTAAGATCTATGACACTGGGCAAGTTGGGTCAGGTCTTTGAGGCTCAGTTTCCACATTAATGAGATTAAGAACCTTTGCCTCATCCACTTGGAGATGCTTACTGGCACCTCCTCAAGGATGTCTACGAGCAGTGATTCCACACCCAGGAATCAGCCTAGCAGAAATGCACCCACGTGATTTCCAAAGAAAATGTGCAGGAATGTCCCCCACAGCAGCACCCATTGTAGCCACGAATTGGCCATTACCAGCAGCAAGTAACAACAGCACAGACTGTGGCCCATTTATATGAGGAGAAAGCAAGGCAAATGAACAAGGGACTGTGGGGGCAGTAATGATGAATCTCATAAGCTTAACATCAGGCAAAAGAAGCTGGGATGCAACAGCTATGCTATGCATAGCATAGCATCATATTCCATTTCTCCAAGTTTCTCTCTGCTGTTAGATGTCAGGACAATGTTCAGTTTTAGGCAGAACAAAGTAATTATTGGAAGGGGGCATGTGGGTGTCTCCTAGATGGCAGTTACATGGTAGAATTCATTACATAAAGGAGGACAGAATTGTGTGCCCGTGACCGGTGTGCTTTTATTCTTTCATAGAATGCTGCAGTGAAGGAAATGTATTGGAAATATGATTTTCTCCTTGGAGAAGAGTAAAGGAGTTAAGGACGGTGGCTGTGGTGCACAGATGACTCAGAATAGTAGCTGTTACTAGAAGTAGTAGGGAATCCAGGCTCTGATCTCAGAGTTGTAATTGCAATGTGGGCCTGGGGTTCCCAGGGCCTTTCTTGCAGATAATTAGCTCCTAAGGGAGCCACAGCTCTGGAACTCCTGTTTGAGTGGCTGCTTTGATATTTTTACTACATTGATGGAAAAGAGTAGGCTATGCCATTGTCTTTGAGGACAATGACTGCCCTACCTCTCAGTGTCTGGTGGAATACAGCTGGTCTTTGGTCATGCAACAAGGCCCATTGGCCTTGATGCCACAGGACCTGTGTCAGTGGGGAACATCTGGTAGTTTCTTTACATTTGCTGGAATATCTGGAGTCCAAGAACAGAGCTGTTCCCTCATGACTCCTTAGGGATAACTGAGTCAATTCACTGAAAGGAGGATAGGCAACACTGCTAGCGTCACTAACAATACTTAAAGGTGGCGTTGTTTAGGTGCTCCCTGGGCAGACACCTGGGCTAAACACTCTGTGGACATCTCCTCACTGAGTCCCTTCACCAACCCTGGGATATGGCATAGGGTTATTCTAGTTCTGTAGATGAGAAACCAAGACTCAGAGAGCATGGTAATCTTCCTGGGAGAGTCTGGGCATCAGGCGTGTATAGGTCTCACTTTGATTCTTTCTTTGTTACAGCAGAGAGGAAGGAAAAGGATGAACTAGTTTCTTTCTCTGAATTTGGTGAGAACAGAACTATGAAATGATTTTATTCATGTGCATTTTTTCTAAACCATTTTAGGCCAGGTAGCTGCTGGAGGAGGAAGGTCCCACGGAGGTCCTGTGCTGTCCACCTCCAGTGTTGTTGGACATGAAGTAAATGTTTTAGGATTTCAAGAAATCTCTCCCACTAGGATGTTTTGCAAAAACTAAAAAAATATGTTTGCCTAGGTGCCATTTAATGATGATATTTCAGGAAAACATGTGTTCTAGAACATTTAGGATTGTTTGGGAAGCAGTTCAGTTTGTGTATGAAGTACTCGGTGGAAATGAAGTACTCAGTGGAAATGAAGTACTCAGTGGAAATACAATGGAAAAGCTAGAGGAGTGAAAGGAAAGCCAGCCCTTTGCTGCCGCATGTCCCCTGCTGGGGCTGCATGGCACATTCTGTAGGAGCAAAAGTCTATTTTCATGTCGCTGCTGATAGCCTGCACCTGGCTGTACTAACGCCCAGAATTTCCTTTTCTCTCCGGATGTCAGGCCAGAGTGATGGCGGGGCTGTTAGAAAAGAGAAAAGGGGCAGCAACAATCATACCAGTCGTGTTTTATGGAAATACTGAGGTTAAATTGTGCAGTTTTGGAGGTATATGCAAATTAAGACAGCCAACTTTAAGAGTTATGAAAAAGTAGTGGCTGGCCATGTGAACTTGCTGTTATTTGACAATTTTGAAGTATAAAAGTGGCAATTTCTTATAGTTCATACTAACAAGGACTGTTAGCTTCTCTTGGTTTTAACTTCTGAAGTGTTTCACTTCTCTGCCTCTCTGCTTGTGTAATGTTGCAAGATGAGCAGCATACATGTGTTTAATTTCTATTTTTTAGTTGAGGGAAGTAAGATTATAAGCAAATAATTCATCTAAGTTCAAAAAGAACAACAAAATATTGATGTCACAAACACCTGTAGCAAATTAGGATATATTGTTGAAATTAATGACATCAACAACAACAACAAAACCCCTTAAAACTAAAACTCTCAAACTGCCATAAGCAATAAAGCAAAACAACAAACAAGAAAGGATTCAGGGATCTGGAGCTCAGGGATCTACTGAGTCCTGTAACCTCAACATTTAGGACTGGCTTCCAGAACTCAAGCCATACCATCTTGCTTGGATGTCTTTCATTCTGGTTTCTCTCTTCTGCCTTGCTGGCTTCATTCCCACATGGGCTTTCCCCTCATATCTTCCATGGTGCCAGCAGCTCTTGGGTATGTAGCTCGTAGGTTTAAGGTTCATGAAAAATAATGAGCATCTTGAAACCTGAATTCCTTTGAAGTTCTGAGATCCTTCTACTTGAGTGAGATTGGGCCATGCAGCCATCCTTGATGAAAGTGTTGAGTGCTGCATCGTTTGATTGATCAACCTGGACCACCTGCCTTCCTGGGGCTTGGTATAGACTTTCTTGGGACCATACAGTAGCGGGCAGAGGTACCACACAGGGTCATCTAGCAGACCACTGGCCCTGGGCTGCTCTTCTTACCTGAGAACACAGGGCAGCAACCTATTTCTTGTCTCCCAGCACTTGGCGCCTCCCATCAGCCACTCTGCCTCACACAGGGCCTACTCACTAACATTGTGCGGCTGCCTGTGAGTCTGGGAAGAAAAGTCTGGTAGGAAGAATCTAACCTGCTGGTTTCATTACAGTGACAAGTAGGAGTCAGAGCAGCAAAGCTCAGGACCAGGACAGTGAGGTACAGAACGGGACGCCTGTGGACCTGGGCTCCCCCACATTGAAGTGGCAGCTGTACCAAAGTGTTCCTTGGCATAGCTTGTTAGACTGTCATCATGAAAAACTGTAAGTGGCCCTCGCAACACCTTGGGTGGCACCGTGTGTGTGTGTGTGTGTGTGTGTGTGTGTGTAGAGCTAAATCTCAGCGCTGAATCCAAACCCTCCAGGTTGGGTGCTAACCCTGGTTGAGAGGTGGATCACTGAGAAAGTGAATGACTCACACCTTATGTTTTGCCTCTTAACTAATGAATAACTAGGACATGGGTTTTGGGCCTCAAGGAACCCAGAATTATAATTCTAACTCATAATTTACCCAATAAATGCTGGAGGAAAAGAGAATTTTCTGGGACCACATGCTCTATTTTGTTTATTAATTATTATTATTGTTGTTGTTGTCATTGTTGTTATTATTATTATTATTATTATTATTATTATTTTGCAGTACCAGGGACGGAACTCAGGACCCTATCCTTGCCAGGCAAGCGCTTATTCTGCTGAGCTATATCCCTGGCACTGCACATACTCAATTTAAACTAAAAGTTGGAAAACAGAATTTTCCCAAATTATTAACATTTAATTATGCAGTTCATTTAGAATACTGTAGAGTACATCGCTTGAGGCCGCACGAGATGGTTAGCCAATGACTACCTCCATCATCTGTGTTGTGACTCAGCGTTTCAGGCTTGCTATCAGCCTGCGCTGCATGTTTTGCAGGCTTAGCCTCCAATCTTAGCCAGTGGCTTCTTTATATTCAGAGACTGCAATCAAATCAATTATCCAAAGATTAGAAAAGTGTCACCATATTTTTATATAACACTATAGTTTAAAAATAAAGGTGGACTTATGCATTATTATTATTATTTGTGTGTATGTGTGTGTGTGTGTGTGTGTGTGTGTGTAATCGGAGATTGAACTCAGGCCCTTGTGCTTGCCGGCAAGCACTTATTCTACTGAGCTATCTCCCCAGCCCCACTTATGTATTATTGATATTAACCTTTAAACTCTTCATTCCTTAGGATATATGATATAATTTTTTGTATATTTTCTACAATTTTTTTTGTTTATACATGCTTCCTTGAAACATCAAACTATACTGATGGTTCAGATTTTCAAGTAATAAATATAATATAAAAATAGAGGGCCAGGCAGATAGCTCAGCAGACTAAAGCACCTGCTTAGGCAGAGAGCAGTGGCCAGGGTTCAATCCCAGCCTGCTGTGCCAGCCACGCCCCTGGAAGCACTGAGATAATGACAACTGGGACTGGGCATGGTGACATGCACCTGTAATCTCAGCACTTGGGAGGTTGAAAACAGGTGGATTAGTAGGAGTCTGATCTACACTGTGAGACCCTGTAGACCCTGTACCAAATACATGAAAAAAGAAAATAGAAACTGTGAATGATAAGTTTGAGAGTTTTCTTGGTATTTTGCAAATTCAAGTACAACGAAGTTTACTAGAACATTTACATTGGATGAAATGGGAGGAAGGAATGTTTCCTTAAAACAAAATAAAGGGAGTTCACCAGACTCATGCTCATATCTGAGCAATAAATTATACTTTTTAAAAATTTTTTTCACAAAAAATTTCTTTAATTTCTTCAACCAATGCAGGTCTTATTATTCTCCTTATTAACATCTATGTAATTCTATACATCTAGCCTTTAGAAGAGCAATGTAGCAGATCAGTTCTAGAAACCTGAGCCAATATAAAATTCCCAGGTAGCATCATACAGGTAGTTTCATCAAATTCTTGCTCAGTGGATTTCCCTTTAGCTGCTGGTGCATGCTGCAATTAGGAACCCTTTGACTGAGCAGCTACTTAAAGGGAATCAATGGAACAATGACTTGATCCTTTGGGGATGCATTTTACTCAACATGCAAAGGAAATGAACACTCTTTTCCCAAAAGGCTCATTAATAGTTTGTTTCTTGAATTAGAAAAAAAAAATTAGGAACTTAAATTGTGTATTACAATGGCAAATATCTTAGTTGAGATCCCAGGAGGCAAAGACCTCACAGTGGTAGAGCAGCCAATCCGTCACCCATGGGTCTGGGAAGGCACTTCTTTGTTGAGGAAAAATAATCCAGCTATAGGAATATTGCCAAATTAACATTATTTACTAGACCTGCAATATCAATGGAAAATATACCAAAAGCATTTCCAATTTTTATATTCTTTTCTCTACTTGAAAACATCATATAATTAATTAATTAATTAATTTTTAAACTTTATTTATGTTATGGCCGGCTCAGCCTGCCCTGAGGGTGAGGCTGGTGCTGCATGTGGTGCTGGGGTCCCTGTGGTTGCCTACACAGGTGCTTTAGACCATTGAGCTATCTTGCTGGCCCTAATGTTTTATTTTTATTAACAATTTAAAGTATTTAGAAAAATGTATTTTACACAAAACATTTCTATTGAAAATAGCAATGACAAAACAAAGCAAACAGTCATCTTACCACTGCTCTATTTTCCTTGCTAGAAGGAATCACCTTAGTAGGGTTGCAGTGTTGTCACCAGACTGGAAGAATAAAAAGGAAGTGAACATATGCTAGCGAAAACAGGTTTCCATTAGTTCAATATATGGCCCTCGTTAATTAAGTTCAAGCTATTCTTTTTAGATGACCATAGTGGACCAAATATACTTTCATTCATGTCCATCCTATTAAGTGTGGTAGAACTGATAAAATTTAGAAACCTTTTTAGTATTGGTACTGGGAATCGAACTCAAGACCTCACGCTTGCCAAGTAGACATTGTGCTGCAAAACTATATCCCTGGCCCTCTAGAAAAAAATTTTTTAAAAGAGGAAAGAGATTAATTCGATTACAGACATTTCTTAGTAATGTGATCACTTCGTAGTCTCTAGCCTACATCTTTCTATTGCATGATGGAGTAAAAATAAAAGTTTAGAAAGCACAAAGGAGAAAGACAAGCTGAAAGAATAAGGCTTCTCTTTGGCAAAATGCATGAGAAGGTAAAATACTGGACAAGAGCCAGCTGTGCTTTGACAGATTAGCCTAATTTCCTCCATAAAAAAAATCCAGGAATCAATTGATTAGCTCCAGCAAAAGGCACTCGTCACACTCCATGTTCTTGAAATGTTTATATAGTGAACATTGTTGGTAAAATAGAATGTGTTGAAAATGTTTGTAAAATTGGTTTCTTGATTGCTTTCTTCATAGAGCTGACGTGGGCTACCAAGTTGTCACGGACAAAGGATTTAATTTCTCTCCAGTGGATGAAGCTTTTGTTTGCCAAAAGAAGAACCATTTCCAGATAACAATCCATGTCCAAGTTTGGGGAAGCCCAAAATTTGTTAAAACTCAAATGGGCCTAAAGCCAGTAGAAATGTTTTACTTGAAAGCTTTTGGAATTAAGGTAAAACTGTTATTTAGTTCAATTAAATCTGATCCACATAGTAAGCTCCAGTTGTCCACTGATACATAATAAACCACCTCAACACTTAGTGATTTAAAATAATAGCAGTAATTTGTTGGAGTCCCACATCTGCAGGCTGATCAGGGTTGGCTAGGACAACTAATGTCCGGGATTGGCATGGCCTGTGGTAGCAGAGATTGAACCCAGGTCTTTGTGCTTGCCAGGCAGGCACTTAGACTGCCAAGCTATCTCCCCACCCCATTACTAGGTTCTCAAAGGGTTCTCTGATTTAAAAGAAGTCAGAGAGCCACTAATTTAGTCAACACTCGTCTTCTATCATTTAAGAGAAGGGAGATTGTGGCCTCGTGATGTTAATTAGTGTATCCAAGATGATTTAGCTGGTTTAGAATGCAGGCAGTACCTCTTGGAAGTCAAAATATATTTATTAAGTTACCATCTCATATCCAGATCCTTAGGGGAAGAGTATCCATTGTCTACATATTTCACTATGGTGGGTAATCTGGGCTATGATAGAAAATCTCCTAAATCCAGTTAGCTACTGAACTGAACTCAGAAAATAAAACAAGCAATGACCAAAAAACATTTTTCTGATTATTGTTGTTGTTATTGTTGCTATTATTATTATTATTATTATTATTATTATTATCATTATTATTATTGTCTTTTTGAGACAGGGTCTCGCTATGCAGTTCAGGCAGGCCTGGAGCTCACTTTTGTAGCCCAGGCTGGTCTCGAACTTGCACCAATCCTCATGCCTCAGCCTTCCAAGTGCTGGGATAATAGGCATGTGCCACCACGCCTGGCTACATTTTTCTGATTATGTCAGCAATGTAAATCCATTGTGGCAATTCTGAAACATAATAGAAATATAGGAAGTCTTCAAATTAAGTCATGTTTGGGGTCTGCCTTTTGGCAGCCTAATTTTTCCTATTATTAATCTTCATAGTGTTACTATAATATTGCTATTATTACTAAGGATCCCATAGAAACATTGCTTACAAAGACAATATGGTTCTTCATGGTATGAAGACATAATATTCATTCTTATACGAAGATTCATTTATTTTTAATTTTTAAATTTGATAGGAAAGTTGCCCTGAACATTTGCATTCGTCTATATTTGCATCAAGATAAATACCAAAAGCAGAATTTACCCATCAAAGATAAGAAAATTATTAAGTCTCTTAATGTTGGCTGGCCAGCTTCTTTTCAGAAAGATTGTTTTCGTGTCTTTGAGCATCTGTAAACTGTATATTACAAGGTTGGTCTCGTGCCTCTGTTACTTGTTAGTCGTGGAATAACAGGAAAAGTATGCAGCAGGTGCTAAATAAATGAAGTTTACATATGCTTACATGTTTATATGTCATTTCCAATATGCTATTTGTTTTTATTCTATATTATTATTTCTCATAGTAGGATATGAGCGCCTGAACAGCAAAAATCTTTGTTAATTTTGTTCACTTCCTGTCTCTACTGCTTAGGGCAGTGCCTGGTACAAAGTGGGTGCTCAGTAGATATTTGCAGAATGAATGAATAAATGAAAGAAAGTGTGCATGCACATTTTGAGCCGTACTGGTCCTGATTTTTTCTTCTGTGTTCAATCCTCTACTTTTTGACTGTGTATTCACCACTTACTTTGAATGTTCTGTTGTGTATAAACTGTGTGATTTTGTAAGCTTTTATTTGTCTTGTCTTGAAGGTGCTTGAAGGTGGGAACCAATTTTCTGTGTCTTTTAAGTGATTCACACTTAAATGCTACAGCCTGGGTTGTTGCCTTGATAGTTAGTTTAGTATCTAAGTATTCTGTACTGACGAATGCTCATTTAATGAGGTTGTTGTCATTAATTTACTTTTCATTGTTGCATATAGGTAGAAGACACCAATCAAGTAATTGCTATTGAACAGTCCCAAGCAGATAGAAGTAAAAGGAGTTTCAGCCCTGTTAAGTAAGAATTCCCTTTGTAAATTCCTTCGTGAGTGTTTGGGAAGCAGACATGATGTTTGATTTTGCTTATTTAAGATGAAACCCACGATAGAATCTAAAGTAGTAATATGGCAGCGTTTTAGTGTGGTGGTACCTCGTTCACAAACTTAATTTTTTCCAAGATTCTAGAGAAGATACTGCAGTCATGTTTGTCCCCCATGTGGGACTCATGAATAGAAGGAAAATTTTGCCTAGCGCTTCTGCTTCTGAACTGATTGTGAATAGAAGCATTCATGAACCGAGGCACTGTGTTATTATAATATGAATACACATTTATCAACAACAATAAAAGTGGTGAAAATCATTGGACTCATTGCAAAAAATTATCTACAAAAGGATTTATTTGAAAAACTCATTCCTTTTGTAGTCATTCAGTACTAACCACTTTGATTCCTTAAGAAAGATTATAGTCATATCGTTTTCATTTCCCATCTCTTTTTTTAATTTTATGTATTTGGTACAGGGACTCACTACGCAGCTCAGACTTGTAGTGATCCTCCTGTTTCAGCCTCCCCAGGTGGGATTACAGGTGTGCCTCACACCCAGACTCAGTCAGTCACAGCTCAGCACACCCCGAGGGTGGGGTTGGCTTGGCATGAGGGATCAGGGATCCAACCCTGGTCCCCTTGGTCCCTGTGCTTACCAAAGCAGGCACTCAGTCCACTGAGCTATCTCACCAGTCTTATCATTTTCCATTTTAATTAGCATGATGCTGACTGAATTAATTTCAGGGTTTGACTTCCAGGCCATGCATACGGTTCAGTTTTCCTAAGCTTTAAAGGCTGCCCTGATGGATGGCTGACGGGCTCAGGATAGAAAGTGCGCGCTAGTGGTAGTGTGCATAACAATATGGCAGTCCAAAGCCAGGGTCCCCTTTCTAGAAAGACTTGGAACATGACTTGTGCATTGGCTCCTTTGGCGGGGGTGTGGTTTTGATGGCTCAGTGCTGTGACCCTCCATCAGTGCCACGTGAGCTGGGAGAACAGCCATGCCTTGGACAGACCAGCTCCTAGAAACCAGGCACCCAGCTTGCGTAGGGCACGTGGTCTTCCTTGGCATGCATTCTCTTGAAGGAAGTTGCCACTCATCAGTAGGCCAGGAGAGGATAAGCATGGGGAGGGGAAGCCCAGGCACGGGTGCAGAGGCGAGGGATACATTCATTGACACTGGTACGAGAGGCTCCTTTCCTCCCAGTACGGAGGTCATGGAGCCTGCGCGTGGCCTATGGACCATGCAGCACTCGTGAGTTGCAAAGCTGAGCAGAGCTTCTGCTGAGGTAGCATTTCTCAGTGCTCAAGTCGTTCCATAGCCTTACCTGCCTGGACTGGGGCTCGGTGACCGGGAGTCAGGGCCTGGAGTAAACGTTCACTGCAGGGTGATGGGAACAGAGAACTGAACACCTTGAGAGCCTCTGAGCAGGTCAGATAGGATCGAGGGCTCTGTGTTGTCTTATAATCCCCTGGTATTTCTGCTGTTTGTTCTAGAATTGACCTACTGCCTGACCAGGTCACCAAGGTAACGCTAGGACGATTACACTTCAGTGAAACCACTGCCAACAACATGAGAAAGAAGGGGAAACCGAACCCTGAGCAGAGGTACCTGTGTCCACGTGCATGCCAGGGGCCTGGGCACACCACTGGTCCTGCAGTGGCTTGTGGAAACCCCCTTGACCGCATTCCTCAAAGCTGTGTTGCTGAGGCACTGCTGTAACCTTTTTGATGAAAAAGAAAACACCTTTGCCCACATGACTTAGGCCTGCCTTTTTCCAAGCATGGTTTGCAGGACCAGTGGAGGTGCTGAGACTTGAGTCATTATAAGAAATGCAGATTCCCCGCCTGGGTCACCAAGGTTTTTATTCACCCTAGTGAGTTCACTAGGGTGAAGAAAAACTAAAGAAGTGAAGCTTAGCAATTTGTATCTTAACAAATGCTCCAGGTATAGGGCTGGCCAGATAGCTCAGTGGACTAAAGCATCTGCTTAGGCAGAGCACAGGGGCTGGGGTTCAATCCTGGGTGTGCCCTGCCAGGTACACTGAGATGGTGATTGAGACTGGGCGCAGTGGCCTGTGGCTATAATCCCACCACTTGGGAGGCTGAAAACAGGAGAGTCACTATGAGTCTGATACACAAGTAGTGAGACCCTGTAGACCATGCGTTAAATACATTTTTTTAAAAAAATATTCCGGGTAGTTCTGATCCCTGTTCAAGTCCGAGAACCACTGGTTTTAGGACATAGGTTTTGGCATTGGGCAGACTTCAGTCTGAACATTCAGTGCTGTCCTTAGCTAATGTCCCCAAGACTCATTTTCCTATCCTGCAAAATAGGGGCAGGAACAATATCACACTCCAGTGAAGTTGTTTTGGGGACTTAAATGAAATAAAATAGGCAAACTGCTGAGCCGAGCACTTCACACTGTGAGTTTTGTAGATAGTAACACAATAATTGTAACAATTATTGCTATTACTGATTTGTGTGATTTTTTTTTTATTATTTTGAAAAAAATTAGTATAAGGTCTAAGGATCTCACTACATAGATCTGACTCAATGATTCTACTGTTTTCAGCCTCCTAAGTGCTGGGATTACAGGCTTAGACTACCACACCCAGTCTCGGTGGCTGTCTCAGCGTGCTTGGGGCAAGACTGGCATGGCATGCTGGGGATCAAACCCAGGCCACTGTGTTCTGCCTAAGCAGGAGCTTTAGTGATTTAGTGATTTGAGCAGAAGAGCTCTTATTCTCTAGGAACTGGGGTACCTGTAGAGCACATCAACGAGATGATAAAGTTTTTTTCATGCAGTTTTTAAAGTAAAATATTTATGATATAGTTTTTTTTTTAATTTTAAGAAATAGACTAATCCTAAGATTATCTCATTAGTTGTCTACATGAAGAAGCAACTGAAAGAACAGTGATGAAAATGGCCTTGAAAACAATTAGAGAGGGCTGGGGAGATAGCTCAGCAGCACAGGCACCTGCCTGGCAAGCACGGTTCCTAAGTTCAATTTCTGGTACCAAAAAAAAAAAAGGGAAAAAGAAAGAAAGAAAGAGACAGCAATTGGAGGGAGATTCAGGTCTTCAAGGTCCAGACCCATGGCATGGATGTCTCCAGATGTAGGGAGTTTGGGGTGTTTCTGAGCAGGGCTGAGTGGAGGGGCCGAGCCCGCCATGGATGAGGCCCACTCAAGCCAGTAAAGGTGGGCTTAGCCCTGTTCTCCAGCCCGACCGCTCCCTGGGGAGGGCTGCTCCACTGCCGCTATGGAGCCAGCCAGCAGCACACGAACACCTCCACCCCAGTAAAGAATACCCGCAGGACGGTAGCAAGGGTATCAGCTGCTCTCTTGTTGCACTGAACTGAGCAGAAGGAAACAGGCCAACTCGTCTGGGTAAGTTTCCGACTGATTAGCGGCCCGTGGTGTCTGATCACACCAGCGATGTCTCTGCCCTCCGACGTGCTAATAATCGTCTGCTGTGTCTGAATTAGATACTTCAAATTGGTGGTTGGACTGTACGCCGCGAGCCAGGACCAGCTCTATCTGCTATCTGCCCGTATCTCTGAAAGGATCATTGTGCGGGTAAGTTTTTTTTTTTTTTTTCTGGATTCCACTTGCCCTTCTCTGCTGGAGGAAGAATTTGAGTTTTCAAGAGTGTACTGAAAGTATGTTTCTTAAAAATTGGTGATGGCGAGCCAGCCAAATAGCTCAGTGGATTAAAGCACCTGCAAGCAGGCGCAGGGGCCAGGTGTTCAATCCTTGGGCCTATTGTACCAGCCCCATCCCTGGGCCACGCTGAGATGGCGATTGAGACTGGGCATAGTGGTGCATACGCTTGTAATCCCAGCTCTTGGGAGGCTGTAAACAGGCAGATCACTCTGCGTCCAATCTAGTAGTGAGACCCTAAACACCCTATAAACCCTTCTCTAAGAAGTAAAAAAAAAAAAAAAAAAAAAAAAAATTGGTGATGGTGATGATGACAATAAGCAGCTGCAATTATTTTAGTTTCACATAGAAGTTTTCAACCAAGGTCAGATTTGTCCCTGGAGAATCACAGGGCAATGCCTGGAGCAGTTTTGGTCGTTGTAGCTGGGGTCTAGTAGGAGAGGCTAGTGATGCTGTCCAAGGCGGTGGAATGCACAGGGTAACCCCAGGTAAAGAATTCTTCTGCCCAAGATGTTGATGCTGCTAAGGTTGGGACACTATGATTTTTACTGTGTTTGAGGACTGAGCTAGACATCTGTGTATGACCTCACCTGACACTTACATATTTATATTTTAGTCTTTACACCCAGAGGAATAAAGTGCTGCCCTCCTCCCAAATCTATAGAGTAAGGAAAGTTCCATGAAGGCTTTCTATGCCCTGAAGCCACTAGTGTCCCCTGGGCATCTAGGCCACAGCCCAGCGCACAGGAGTGGCTTGGCACAATGTGCCCAATGGTCACAGCTGTGAGCGGCAGAATTGGCAGCCCCAGGAACATAAAGCTGTTGGCAGCTGCAGCTGCAGCTGTGTGAGACTGGGCTGGCCCAGCAGAGAATGCCAGAGGCATGAAGTAACAGGTAATCGCAGGCCTGGGCACCCAGCAAGGGCTGTGCTGTTCTAGATCTTTCAAGTGATGACAGAGGAGGTGCAAACTCCAGGAGGGAAAATCGTTCAGGGAGACATGCCCACGGCTGTGGCCACTAGCCACGGGCTCAGGGGAGAAGATCTGCCCTCTTGGGAAATGGCGTCTCTCTCTCCTCACCTGCCTTGAGCTGTCCTGAAACAAAGGGGTCTCTGTAAGTCTTTTGGTCAATTAAAAATAATAAGCTGCCTATTGGTGAAAATCCTTCAATTCTCAAAAATTTATAGGCAGTGAAGTAATGAGAGAAACAAGGCAAGGTAAACAACTCATGTGTTCAGATAACACCATGTGTGAGCTGGCCACACGTGCCCTGGGGCCTGACAGAACCTGAGGTAATGAAGGCTTCTCTGAGGCCATGCTGGGAAGGTCCTCTTCTTTAGCCACAGCCAACACAGAGATGCCTGTCTGTCCCTCACTGGGTCAGGCTGTCCTCAACATCTTGCCTGATATAATCTGGGAATGTTTTGCTGTCATGTCTGGAAAGCCAGGTTGCTGGTTGTTTCCAGTTTCTCATCAGAAAGAAAAAAGACAGACAACACTTTTTTTTTCCAAGTTATTCCAGACTAGCTCTCATGACATTGCTGTCCTGAGCTGTGTAAGTCTTGCTTGAGTCAGGCAGTCTGCTAGTCACCTGCTACTCTGAATAATTTCTGTTTAACCCAAAGCTTGCTGCCAGGCAGAACCTCCTGATAGCCATAGCACAATGATAACTCACTCTGAGAATCTGAAAGTTTCTGTATTTCATGAATATAAAATACAGTATGAATATAAAAATACTACATTGTGCTCAGCATGCATTTGATGTCATGCCATTTATTAATAAAAATTATAAAGAAATACATTTTTATTTTTAAAAATGATTGTGTCCCAGGTGTTAAGAGCTTCCATCTAGATCTCTTTTTTGGTTGAAGAGAATGAACGCCTTGCTTTGTAAGTGTGCTGGGCAACGCAGAATCTACCCTAAAGTAATGAGAAGACAATGGCATTCCTAACACAGCCCTTTGTGTCCCCCGCAGCTGGGAACTCACTGTCGATATTATTACTCGAACCTCCAAACACACAAGTGAAAGTGAATGTAGACCTCTTAGTCTACTTCATTGTTTAAACCAACCAAGAGAAATATCTGAATATAAGAAAGACATTTTCATTTGATTTGGAGAGTGTTAGAGTCCCTAACACAAGTGGTGGGAACTCTGGAGAGCGTTCAGTGCTATAAACAGCCCGCTGTGGCATGTGTGCCTTAGGTTGGCCAGCACTGGTATGTGCCGTGGGTTGGGCGGAGGGTGGGTCAGCCTGTATCCTTACACAATCTCTGTAAGCGCCCTCTTGGGCCATGGCCTGGTTCAGTTAGTCTGAGCAGCAGGGTGAAGGATGGGAAGACAAATTTAACAATTAAAGACATTACAAGACCTGGCACAACAAGTGGAGAACTGTAAGCTGCCTCTAGTAGATGCAAATTCACTTGTACACTAAGAACCACTTATCCAAACCTTAGAGATAAGCATTCTGTCATGTGCTGAGGCCACTGTATGAGGGCTGCACACAGAGAAGCCCCAGGCTTCCGGGGGTGGGGGGGGGCAGGACAACAGGTTTGTCTCTGCTCTAGAGAGAAGGGTGGGCAGGTCCAGGTAGTAGTTGTTCATCTGGGTTGTCAATCGAAACAGCTTTAGAAATACATTATGTTCCTGTGGTGTAAATTGGGCAATTTAATGGAAATGAAGGTTTACTGCAAAGCACAGATTCATTTCCCAGGCCTTTGTGTTTGGGAGTGTTCCCCAGTGGAGCGCCTTGGACTCCCCTTGTTAATGACTGGGCTGTGCTTCAGCTCCACTTTCCTTCCCGAACCCTTCATTACACGTAGCTTGCAGGGCTGCGTTGCAAGCAGGAGGGATGATTACTTTTTGTCTGCTGTTCAAAGACACTGTAGGATTTTCTCATTTTGAAAAACTAATAAGTGAGTCCAGTTTCCTTCCCAGAACAATAGAAATGGTCACATCCTCTAATTCTCTCTTTTGCTTCTCTGTGAATCAAACTGAATATGGGAAACTCTCTCTCTCTCTCTCTCTCTCTCTCTCTCTCTCTACCCCCCCACCCCCACCCCTTTTCTGGAGCTCAGATGAATTTTATTTCCCCAAAGGAATGTTTTCAGAGTATATATGTCACCTGTACTCTGAAT
>PVKN010014534.1:0-19107 GCA_004027915.1 Capromys pilorides | reverse complement strand
GCTTAGAATGGCTCAGCCACTCTGGACAACGGTCTGACGGTTCTTTCCAACATTAGCCAAGAGGCACCCGACAACCCAGCAATTCCAAAGCCCACAGGGAAACCTGTACACAAACGTTCACACCAGCATTATTCCTGCAGCCCAACAGCAAAAACAAGTCACGTGACCACCAACTAGTGAGCCAGCACCAAGTGCTGGACACACAACTGGAATATTATTCAGCAATAAAGAGAAACGAAGTACCAGCCCATGCCAATATACACGTGTGAATGCTGAGAAGACGCCAAGCGAAAGATGCAGTCACAGCAGGCGCGGTGGTGGTCCACGCCTGTGACCCCAGCACTCTGGGAAGCTGAGACAGGAGGATGCAAGTGCCAGCCCAGCCTGCACAACTTAGCAATAGGGAGAACTAGTCTCAAAATACAAGTGGTTGGGGATGGCGATGCAGCTCAGGGTGAAGGTTCCGGGTGTGATCCCTGTGGAGTGGGGGGAACCTGTCACAAACACACGGTTTGATTCCATTTATGTGAAATGCCTACAAGAAATCTAAAACCCACAAAGGTTACTAGCAGCAGCTCATGGCTGAGATGGGGAAGGAGAGCAGTCACAGGACCGTGGGGCCTGGGCTTTACTCGCAGGACGGCTGCACACGCAGCAGCAGACTAAACGCCACAGGACGGCAGGCTTGAAAGGAGCAAAGTACGTGAATTACCTCTTAACAACACTGGTTTTCCTTCTTTCTTGGCTCTCGTAAAAGCTCCAGTTGTTCCACGTTCAGCAATCACGGTCAAACACAAGGAGGGGCTACTTTCCCAGCCCCTGCTGCTGCTGACCTTAGAGAATGGGGACTCAAGGGACAGGCGGAATCGGTACTGCAGCTCACAGGGACTGGACTTACCTGTGTACTCAAAACCAAAACAAACCTGTATGAAAGAATGGGAAGAAACCACCTCAAGCACTGAAATCTGAGGATCTGGGACCTTAAACTCCCTGGGCTCGCCAGGCCTGACACCATTCAGGTCACAGTGCAGAAGGAGATCGGCAAAGGTCTCTGAGCTCCAGAGAGAAGGCAGGGCTGAGTGTGAGGAGACCAGAAGCTATAAGCTCAGCATGAGAAGCGAGATGGGGAACACAGAAGAGACCGCTGAGGACCTCTGCAGAAGAGCCCTGCACTGGCAAGGCTGAAGAAAACAAATTCAGAAGAAAAGAGATGAAAACGGCACCTGTTCCCACCAGCCTGGCTCCACTCGGCCTGGCAGGCTGAGTATTCAGAAAGCTCTTCCGGGAGACAGCTTTCGCCTGCCTGGCAAGCACTAGAACCCAGGTTCGATCCCCAGGACCACATGCTGTGCTGGCCCCGGAACGTGGGCATCTTGCACAAGGAAGGCGTAGTGGCTCATACCTGCAATCTCAGCACTGAGGAGACTGAGACAGGAGGATCACTGAGTCTGAGCTGTGTAGCAAACCCTGTACTAAATAAGTAAGTAAAAGACATAAAAAGAAAGAAAAAAGCTCACTCTTCAGCAGCGAGTGATTAGTCAAGGACTGGCTACTGTTCCAGACTTTTGTTAACAGTTTTGCATTAACAAAACCCGTAGGTGAGCCCTAAACAAGTCAAGCAATTTCTGTGTGACGCACTGTACCCCAGAACACAGCTCAGGAGTACTTACAGGAATATAAAAATACCCAGCACAAGGGCTGGGGAGAGAGCTCCGTAGAATAAGCACTTGCCTGGCAAGCACAAGGTCCTGAGTTCAATCCCCAGTACCACAGAAAGCTCAGCGCTAAACAAGAACTCCTGGTGGCTGGTACGTGCTGTGAGACAGAGAACAACCATCAACTGATTGAACACACAACTGACAGATGCAAGAACTGCAGACAAGGACATTGGAACACCCATTATAACTACGTCCCACATGTTAAAAAACTTAAGAGAAAATTTAAAACCCCGAAAAATAAAAAAATAAAATAAAAATAAATCCAAATCAAACTTCCAAAGGAAAAAACAATGTCTAAAATGGAAATTATACTACTTGGGACTATTGGCAAAGTCAGTCACTGGAGGTTAGAAGGAAAGTGAACAGGAAGCCTCAGCAAGGGACTCTCCAAGGTAAAGCCTGGAAGAATCTGAAAGGAGTGCTCCAGGGAGCTGTCTGACAGCTTCAAGGGGCCTAGCCCTGGGGAACATCCCTCAGCCCAGGAAGGCAGCAGAAAGTAGGGCAAAACTCGGATCAAACTGGTGAATCCCAGTCTAAGAAGCTCAGAAACCACTGCACAAAAAGCAAGAAGGAGCTGGCCAAACAGCTCAGCAGACAGAAACGGCCCGGGCCTTCCATGCCAGCCCTGCCCCCGGGGCGCTGATTGGTGATGATTGAGACTGGGTGTGGCGGCGCTGGCCTGTAATCCCAGCTCTCGAGAGGCTGTACACAGGCGGATCGCCCAGGAGTCTGATCTAGTAATGAGATCCTGAGCACCCTGAAGACCCTTCCCTAAGATACAAAAGAAAAAAAAAAGCCAAGAACGGTTAAAAGCGTAAGGCACTGCATCACCAAACTGCTCAATACCAAGGACTCAGGAACATCTTAAAAACAGCCAGAAAAGAATGGCACATGCATGCAAAGGACAGCAGCAGTAAGGGCTGCTTAACACCTCACAGTTAAAGCAAAGCAAATGAAGAACAACGGACGAACTCTACAGCCAGACCCAGAATTTTATACCCAACAAAAATATCTTCCAAAAATACTTTCCAGGGCCAGCGAGATGGCGCAGCAGTCTAAAGCGCTTGCTTCAGCAAGCTTAGGCAACTGCAGGGACTGCGGTTCAATACCCGGCACCACATGCTGCGCCAGCCCCACCCCCAGCACAGGCTGAGCCGGCCATAACATAGATAGAAAAGATAGATAAGATAGATAAGATAGATAGATAGATAAGAGTTTAAAAAATCTTAAAAAAAAAAAAAAAATACTTTCCAGGCACACAAAAGTTAAAAGGACTCATCAGCAGCAGACTTCTACTACAACAAGTGCTAAAGTTGTTCAGACAGGAAGAAAACGATGCCAAAAGAAGTAAGATCTACACAGGACCTGGCCAGAACCAGAAATGGAGATCACAAGAGTAAACTTAGGAGTCTTCTACGTAGGCACCACCTACTATCGTAAGCCTTTTCTACCTGAAGCGTCTATCATTCGAAAATAGATTACAATGACGCGTGCTACAAACCCTAGGGCACCCGGTGAAGAATCAGATAGCTAATAACCTCACACAGGAGATAAAAACAGAAAACAACTACAAAGTCAATAAAGTGGACTCCTAGGGCAAAACTTAGTCCCAAGGTCAAAAAGAGACAAGATACCAATGAGAGCAGTCCTCACAAAACATTTAAAAAAAGTAAAGACAAGGGAAAAACTATGCAAAATTTATCACCAAGTCCCTATTTTTATTTTATTTTATTTTTTATCTTTTTGGCTGGCTCAGGCTGCCTTAAGGGCAGGTCTGGTAAAGCACGGGGAGCTAGCTGGGGATCAAACTGCAGTCCCCTGAGCCTGACTGGGTTTGCGCCAGCAGGCGCTTAGACACCTGAGCTAACCCGCAAGCCCCCAAGCTCCTATTTTTATATAACAATAATGTATTTTTCAGCTGAGTAGCGAACTAGAATCTAACGCAATATCTTTATAAAAGCACACAGAATCATTTTGCTCAGCTTGGTTCAGCAAAATGATTTTACCTGTGACATCAAAAAGCAGGCAGAGCCACACACTGCACAGGGGCCTTGCCCTCAACAATAAACAGTACACATGGCAGCGGTGCTATCAGATATGCTGTCCAGTGGTGTCACAGCTGCCCTAGCATGCGCAGGCACACCATGTTTACACAACTGGCAAAAGCACCTTATGAGACACTGCCACACCACTCCCTTCATGAAGTAATGTATGGTTGTGCGTGGCAACTGGAAAAAAGGTACCGCAAAGTCTCATCACATAACTATTTCCTTCTATAACCTCAACTACAGAAACTTAAAAACTAACTTGAGTGTCACAGGCTCCCGATGTTCCCTCCCTGCACCTGTGCGCGGCGCACTAGCAGGTGGCTTGCCCATCCCACATCACCCTGCCACCTTTCCAGATCCTCTCACAAGCCCCTGGAGGTCTAGGAGGGCTCGGCTCTGACGCGGCCCTAGGCCTAACCAGATAGGCTTCACTGATTTAGGAGGTGCGAAACCGCAAGGAACACCAACCAGCAGCCCGCTGGAGGCCCAGGCCTGGCTGGCTCCAGGTGAGCTGACTGGAGACAGCTAATTACCACTGCCAGTGGGACACACCCTTCCTGCCTTGACTCCACCTCCTCTGTCTGGGACCAACCTAGATGTGTGGTAGGCCCTGTCTCAAACCCAAGGCTGTTTATTTTCCCTCACCCATCTGTCTGTGCACGCCTCCCTATTCCATATCAGGTCGAGCCCAGCCCGCTGTCGAGTCAGACACCCTCAGTCCCTTCTTTCCGCCTGCAGCATCACCCTCTTAGGCTGCCTATGCGCTTGTGCCTTACACATGCGAGGGCACAGCTGCTGCCTGTCTCGCGCGCTGCACTGAGCAGCGAGCCCTGCATGGTGCCCAGCACACACTACTCAGCACGCACAGTAAGAACCTGGGGAGATCGCTCCATGGCACAAGTGCCTGCCTGGCAAGTGCAAGGTCGTGAGTTTGAACCCCGGTCCCGCAAAAAAAAAAAAAAAAAAAAAAAAACCTGGGCAGGAAGCGAGCTGCTCTTGCCTGCAGAAAAGGCTCCGAGTACGCAGCAAAGGAAAGAACTGACACTGAGCCCTCCAATCACAAAAAGGACAGCATTCACAAGGTTTTTTTTCTGAGGCAAGGGAGGGGGCAACAGGAACGGAGCGGAAGGCTGGGGTGCAGGAGACCCTCCTAGCAGGCCCAAGGCCCTGGGTTCAACTGGGAGAGAGGTGGAGCCGAGGCACGAAGGCCCAGAGAGCCGGGCCTCTAATACACCAAGCACCAACGGGAAGGGCCTGGAACCGGAGTCTCGCCCTGCAGAGTGCATGACCACATCCTGCAGCCCCGCCTCGCCTAGAGAACACCCTCTACCCAGCTGATATCAGCCACTGAGCAGGCTCCCAACACGAGACCCTTGATGAACAGCGGCCCTGACTGGGATCACACTGGTCTCAGCCTGGGATCTCGGGACTGGGTACTCACAGGCACAAGGCAGCGACAGCCTCAGAAAGGAAGGGGAGAGAAGACTGCCAGTCAACAGCATGTACTTTCACTGGCATGAGCAGTGAGAACCACTCCAATTCAACAACTGTCAAAAAGCACACAATTCTTAAATTTAACTAGATCAATCTGAATGCATCAATAGCCCTAATAAAAGTACCATAAAATGAATGTCAGAATAAAAATTAGCAAAATACTGTACACAAACACTTGAAGCAACGAAAACAAGTAAGCTTATTCATGACAAATCACTTAACTTGATATACATTGTTCTGAACAAAGATGAAAGGTTTATTTCTCTCCTAAAATCCAGATGACTCAATCACTTCTGTCTTGGATAAAAAAAAAAAAACTAGTCTTCAGCACCACGTGGCCGATGGCGACTTACAAAGGAATCCCCCAAAAACTAGGGAAGAAAACTAGTTTGGGCCAGTTCTAGCTCCTGATACTTCCAGCTCTGGTTAGCATTAAGGATAAGCTAAGGAACAACGGGAGCTTCCAGGGACAAAGGCCAGTAAGGAAGGGCGGGGAGGGAAAGGTCACAGCTTCCCTGCTCCCAGCCAACCAGCCTTCAGAACCAGCTGGCCACTTACACTGCCGAGGAGCACAGGGCTGGGCACACCTCCTGCCCTCCGCCATGCTTCCGACACAGCTGCAGCATGCACAGGCTGGTGGCACCTTGCGAAGTCGGATGTCTACAATAGCCACAGGAGCAACTGCACTGCCCATCAGCTGTTACACACGTCAGCACAAGGGTGAGGTGTGTGCAGGGCATCCACACGCTGGATGGAGTACCCTGTAGGAAGAGACCACAAGGGCCTGTGGATGACGACTCCCTAAAACACACAAATCGGTGATGGCGCTGCCTTCTGTCCTGCTTCACCACCCCAGGCTTGCACCCCCAAACTCCACGTCAGCAGGACACTGTAGGCCTCATTTGCCTTTTGTTGTTGGCATTGTTTGGCATTATTTTTAATGAAAAGAAAAATAATTCCTGGGCAACACTATAAATTTAAAAAAAAAAATCAAAGGCATACAGCAGGGAAGCCCAGCACCCAGGAGGCTGAGGCAGGAGGACCACTCCTAGACTGCACAGTGGACCTGAAACATCAGAACACCTCGTCTGTTTAGGGTTAAGACAAACTGCTGATAGAGACTGGGCGTCTGTAGGTGTCTGATTTATCTTTTAAGGAATCTGAGAGGAAAAGCAAAGACAAGCAGAGAGAAAACACACCAAGGTACAGTAAAGGAGTTGGACAGAAGGGGGCACCATTGGGGAAAACATAATATCTGCCTGGTTACCTACACAGCAAGTGGTATTTACAAAATCAAGAAGATGTGCAACTTTTACTTTCTTTTGTTTCGTTTTATTCTGGTCTTCTTTGAGACTGGCTCTCACTATGCAGCTCAGGCTGGCCTTGAGCTCAGTGTGCAGCTCAGCTGGCCTCGAACTTGCAATCATCCTCCTGCTTCTGCCTCCCAAGTGCTGGGATTATAAGCATCCAGCGACAACTTTCATTTTAACCCTAAAATTATGATACACTCATTGAAGGAAGAGGCAGTTAGAGCCAACCATGCAATTTTTTTTTATGGCAGGCTGAGCCGGCCCTGGGGGTGGGGCTGGCACAGCATGTGGTGCTGGGGATCAAACCACAGTGCCGTTGCCTACGCTTTCCGAAGTAGGCGCTTTAGACCGCTGAGCCATCTCACCAGCCCCAACTATGCAATATTATTGAACCACAGTCATCCAACAACAATTAGCACCATTACAGGAAGTCAACAAAGCCACAAAACTGATAACTGAGACACAGCCACCTAAGCTTATCATGTAGAAGTACGGCAGTAAACATCCCATGCAGCAGCTAAAAGCACTGAAAATGGCACTTCTGGGTGACAGGGTGAGGTGTGAAGTGAACGTTTCAGTATTGCTTTACTGTAAATACTTGCACTCAGGGCTGGGAATGTTTTTTTAAGGCCTTGCATATAAAACAGAAGTTTGTAAAGTTATCATGTAAACGACTTAAGACTTAATAGGCTAATTTGCCCATACGCAGCCATAGCTGAGCCTGTTACAATGTCTGAGGTCAAAAACGTTTGGTACAGCTGGAAGCACAGGAGCCCTGGTTCTGTAGTCCCAAGTAGAACTGCTCGCTGCTGGGCTGCAACAACCAGGGCAGCTGGGCAGCCAGGCTGCTGGGCACCAGGCTGTGGAAGAGTGGTGCTCCAAAGCCATCTTGCCAGTTCAAGGCCCCTCAAAACCTGGCTCACTCACTGGATCACACAGCAAATATGCTTCAGAAATTAGGATTAAGTACCTACGTAAAAACTCTGCAAACTCAAGACAACATTACATCTTTCGATCGTAGCAGCAAGAATATGTTAAGCTGGTAGTCTGCATCTTCTTTACTTCAATTTTCTATCCACGTGTTCTGCTATATTTCACCACACGGAAAAGCCCAGGGGAGGTCCAACTCTCAGACTTCAGGGGCTCCTGTGTGCTGCTCCCCAGCACGGGGGCACTCGGGCGCACTCACTGTCTGAGCACAGCCTGCCAGGCAGAAGGGGTGGTGGTGGCCCTGCAGGGCTCGGGAGTGACGCAGTCCTTCCTGACTTCCTGGAGACCGAGGCAGCCCCGCGTGTCTACCTGGTCAGGTGGAGCACAGGCAACAGCGGGGCCGCATCCACCGGCAGAGACCACCCTGCGTGGGCCCCTGCTTTTCACCTTGTCTCCGGAATTTAGCTCTAGATATTAGGTTTCTAAGATCGCAATTTTTAAACTGGTAAAAGTTCTAAAACTTACCACTCCAGCCTCTCCCACAACATTCTTAGCAGAAAGAGTATCTCCTGACACCAAGCTTCATTACCTCCTTACCTGGGGCGCCACTGGCCAGCGTGGCAGTGATGCTCCACCACAATGTGAAGGCTGCAGGACCGAACGCACTCAACTGCCCTCACTGCCCACACACTTCTACTGCTCCCACCACGTTCTTGGGCAAGTTTGAAATCCTCTTTTATGGTGCGTGTATCATATGCGATCTAAAATACAGTGAATGCTGCTAACGCGAGAGCCGCTGGTGGAAAGACAGGCTGGGAAGCACACTGCAGGGCGTCTTCATCACTTTCTTCACCAGAGTAAGCACCCAAGACTTCCAGCTCTTCCCCAAAGTCAAACTGACTGTGAAAGGCAAACTTCTTTTTCTCCCAATACTAGGAATTGAGAATCAAACTCAGGACCTCACCTTTGCAGGCGGGCGCTGTGCCGCTGAGCTATATCCCTGGTCCAAGGAAACATGGTGAGTTATGTTAAGGCAGCCACGAGAGCGCTCCTGAAGACACTCACTAATCAGGGCTTCAAGAGCTGCTTCAAAACGTGGCTAGAAGAACCACAAGAGGGGAGGGGGAGACACCGTCTCACTGCAGCAGCAGCCAGGTGGTCTCGAACCCAGGGCGATCCTCCTGCACGCTGGGATTA
Organism: Capromys pilorides; assembly: GCA_004027915.1. Taxonomy (NCBI): domain Eukaryota; kingdom Metazoa; phylum Chordata; class Mammalia; order Rodentia; family Capromyidae; genus Capromys; species Capromys pilorides. The sequence goes on along the minus strand of PVKN010014534.1, from coordinate 10,410 downwards.
CAGGCACACGCCCCCATGCCCAGAAAGCAGAAGTGTTCTGAGGTTCACAGCAGCAACGTGCCTTCCTACTGTGATACCTGTTTTAATTTAGACACACGCTATTTTCAATGACACCTCCTATTTCAGCTCATGGTGTCCAAGGGTTAGGAGCGCTCATGGTTAGCGGACTCCAAGAGAGGAAACGCCTGGTGGAGAGGCCCGCCAGGGCAAAGCGCTCACTCAGGACAGCCAGGAAGCAGGAGGGGAAGGAGCGTCACCATGAGGCCAGGCCCCTCCGGGCAGGGGCAGCCCGGGCAGGTGGCTGGCCACCGAGCCCCACCTCTGAGCAGCAGGCCAGCTGGGCTTCACAGGTGCCGCCCCCGATGAGCACAGCTCCAGGGACCCGGCCCAGGCCCAACCTCTGAACACAGGACACTTCCGAGGCACACCTTACATCTCAGCCACGGTGCTGAGGAAACGCCAGGAAAGCATAGTGCTCTATTTGGTAAACACCGACAGAACGGCACTCGACACTAGAAGACACCGCTGCCACTGGTGGAACACAGCGTGACCCTGTCCTTTTGCTCGCTTCCTAGCTGTCCTTCAACACATCCACAAACTGCTATTTACTCTGTTCTTGTTATGCTACTAGAGCAAAGCTCCTAAAGTTTCCCAGTCTTCAAGTACACGGAAGCTCTTTCTGAATAATCAGGGGACTGCCCCCAAACGAAATGTTAAACACCTCACAATTGAGACTAGCATTGCAAGTAAACCAAGTAGTTACTTATCTGTAATCTACTATTTATCTCCTCGTAAATATTCTCCGTCATCAACTGCATCCCACTGTACCGCCGTGGACTGTGATGGAAACATCTGGAAAACACTACCTATAAGGCTGAAGAGGTGACTGCAAGTCATTCCAGCACTTCCAGCTGTCACTTATTCCAAACGAGCAGTGGGGGGACTCAGGATGCTCACTGCAGAGCAAGCCCTGGACTCCAGCACAGGAAGCGGGCAAGCGGTCTAGGTGTCCCCTTCAGTATTCATCGTTCACCTTTACCCAAGCCGGGCAGAACTCGTACAGTTCTGCGTCAACGCCTTCCCTTCTGGTATCTGAAAAGCAGGAGCCTGTGTGGTTACTTACATGTCATCCTACCACGGACCAATTTTTGGAATAAACGATGGGGTGAAGGAAGGTGCTGATGCTGCCAACCAAGCATGGGCATCGCTGCAAAGCAGAGAACCCCGAGGCTCACCTGTGGCCGAGCTGCTGGCTCAGAGCAGCTCAGAGCCGTTTGCTGGGTGAGCGCGCTTACAAGGAGGGCAAAGCCACAAAGAAAGAGCACGCGTGGAATGCCTACACGCGGGCACCTATCTGTAGGAGGAAACCCACTTAACCTTCAGTATTCTTAGCTCCTTGGCAATGCAACTGCTCCGATGATCATCCCTCAGCCTGGCGCCCGTCTGCAAGGCATTCTTTCAAAGTAGGACACCCTATTGGGAAAAGAGCTCAGCCCTCCAGAAGCAACGGAAGCGCGCCCTTGCCAGAGTCTGCAAGTGCTTTATGTTGTGCTCACGTGGCAAAATACACACACATTCTACCCTGGCTCAAAAGAAAGTGGCAACATGTGAGTCTGCAGCTTCGCGCATGTTATGTATATATTCCAACCAACGAGGAATTAAAACCCCTCCACCTGCAAGGTAGCTGGGTGCTCTGAGAACTTCCGGCTTGTCCCATCGAGCTTTTGGAGAGGGAGCTCATGCTCTCCAGAGCCACACACCAACACTTGCTCGACTGGCTGGCTCGCCCCCCCACCCGTCCAGCTCCCAGCAGCAGGAAGGAAATCCCTGTCTCAGAACAAGTCTGGACATGCCACCTGGCCAAGGAGCCTCCTCCCAGGGAAAACACCAGGTCCGCACCCCCATGAGAACAGGGCCTGCCACACAAGGCCGGGATATGGCTCAGCAGCACTGAGCCCACCTCTTGAGCACAAGGTCCTGAGTTCAATTCCCAGTACCAAAAATTAAGACTAAAAAGCAGAAGACCTGTCACATTCAGAACAGCTAGAGAAACCCTCACAATGCACAAGGGCCTGCTCCAAAATGTTAAGATTTTTTGTTTTTAAAAACGAGACAAAGGCCAGGAAGATAGCTCAGCAGCATAAGCGCCTACCTGGCAAGAGCAAGGTCCAGAGTTCGATCCCAGGTACCCGGGAGGGGTGAGGGGGACAACTTTAGACTGGGTATGGTGGTGCATGCCTGCAATCCCAACACCTGAGCAGCAGAAGCAGGAAGATCCTTTTGAGTTTGAAACCAGCCAGGGGTACAAAGTGAGCTTAAAGCCAGCCTGAACTGTACAATGAGACTCAGTCTCAGAAAGACAATCAATCAATCAAACAATCAATCAATGCCAGACAATGCTGAAGGCTCAGAAGATTTTAGTGCTTTCCTGATAATCTCAAGGCTCAAGGCTCCTAGGTGCTTAAAGAACAGACCCCAGCCGGGCGTGGTGGTACAGGCCTGTAAACCCAGCACTCGGGAGGCTGAGACAGGACGATCAGTGAGACCAGTCTGGGCTACGAAAGCGAGGTCGAGGTCAGCCTGACTGCACAGTGAGACCCTATCTCAAAAAAGACAAAAAAAACAGAAGACCCCAAACTCCAGCCCCAAACAATGCCTCCCTAGGGCTCTGAACGGTGGGGTCCAGAGTCACATGGCGCTCAAGGCCTTGGGGCAGTGCTCTTCCTTACCAGCCAGGTCCTTGGGCCTAGCTCCTTTCCCGTTCAAGCTGCAACTGCGAACAGTATCTGTCACCATTGTTCCAGGAACAGAGACAGACGGGCAGACGCATGCTGGCCTGCACGAAGCCACCACTACTCCTGAGTGATCCCATCCCAGACATTTCACCCGCCAGATTCTCAGCTGTCATAGACAACCTGTGATGCCACACATCATTTTTTTCTTTTATTTATTGTTTCCAGTACCAGGGCATGAACCCATACCTTCCACAGTGAGCTACACGCCCCAGCCTTTTTTTCAGTTGTACTTTAAGATAGCCTCACTAAGTTGCCCCAGCTGGGCTCCAACTTGTGGCCCTCCTGCCTCAGCCTCCCAGCGTGCCATGATTGCAGTCCAGCACCTCTACACCCGGCTGTGAGGTCCTCTCAAGACTTAATTCTCCTTCTCAGGGGCAGCATGTTCACAAAATATAAAATAACAGTACTGACTCCAAGAAAAACTGCCAACAAAATAATTATTTTAATTATTAACAAAATTCAAAACAACGACTAAACAAGCTTGACGTATCTCAGGTTTTAATTTTTCACACTATCACTATTCCTATTGAAGAAAATGACTGAAATTCACCATATTCATTCGACCTGTAGAATGAGAAAGCAGACACACAGGCTATGGGCATTTCTTTTTCAAAAAAACAAAAGTTGATATTCTAGATACAACCTTGTGAAGAGAACTTCACACCCGTACACCACCCACCACTACACACATAGAGGCCCAAAATTGGAGAGTATGGAGTAGGGCTGAGAGTCAAACCCAGGGTCTTGCACAAGCTGGGCAGGGAATCGGCCACATCCCTAGCCCCACCAAAAGAAAAAAAACTGAAGTTTTAATTTATGACTATCTTTTCCCAACATCCAACAAAAAATGGAAATCCTTTTTGAATACAAATTTATATACTGTTCAACTGTATCAGATCATTCACTACTCTTGTCATATTAAAAGACTTGAAAGTTATCCCCAAAAAAACCCATTTTCATAAAACATCAAAATTAAAAAACAAAATTCAAAAAACTTTTAACTCGTTTACTTTACATGCTGTCCCTTCAGCCACTTCTCCCTAAAAAAGAACAAGTTCCCAAGACAACTTTAAAGATGAAAAACACTACAGTGAAACAAATCAGAACCATCGGTTACTCAGCTTATAGAGGTCATATCTGAAAACGTTCTAAAAAGGAAAGTGCTGAGCGCAGTGGTGCGCGCCTGTAATACCCAGCACCCAGGGTGAGGACGAGGCCCAAGGTGTGTTCAAGCCCACCCTGGCCAGCCTGAACTACTCAGAGCCGGTCTCAAAAAACAAAAAGGAACCGTTACAAATAACAAATTAGTTGCAAAAAGACTAAAACCACCATGTGCAAATAAGCCAACAAAAACCCAGATAAACCTCTCCCAGAACCAGAAAGTACCAGAACGGGAAGGCAAACCTCCCTTCTGGACTGAAGGCAGGAAATCCGAGCCCCAGCGCTAGTGCATCATCCCTGAAGAACTTCTGCAGAGTTAACAGGTCTAGAGACAAGTGCCGCCAAACGGGAAAATGTTAACACTGGACACGAGACGCGTGCCTAGGTGTGACAAGGACGTTGTAACCATGTTGAGAAAGGAAAGACCATCCCAAAAGTATTTATGGCCAAGTATTTATGGCTGAAGAGGTACCCAGAGTTTTCCCTCAAGATAAAGGAGAGAACAAGAGATGAAACCGATTACTCAGGGCAGATAACCGTTAAACTCTGCTATCAACTCTTCCTGGATGCTTGAAATTTTCCATGACAATGCTTGCAAGCAAAAATCCCAACTACCCCTTTGTTCTGTCTTGTCCGCAACTTCTACACACATTTCTTAGAGCCTGAGGCTTGCATAATTACAGAATGGCTCCTCAACCGTACACACAAACTCTGCACTCAGTTACTGTCACTGCCAGGATCCCAAAAACTTTCCAAATGTAGTACTCAGCAAATCTCAAAAAGCTTTGGGGACGGGGGTGGGGACACGGAACCAAGGAGGAAAAGAGGGGGAGGCCCTGAGAAGCTGCCCAGCCACCCTAAAGAGCACCCACCCCTTAAAAACAGTTGCAATCCACACTGAGGTTTCATTCTTTGCTTTTTAAGTTTCAAAAAGCCTACTGGCATACTGCACCGCCGAAAACATCCTTGCCGACCAAGGAAGATAAAAACAATCCAACTACTGTGTAACCAGGTCAAAAACAAGCTCTGGCTAACTCACTGGGAAGAGTATACTCACCACTTAGATTTGGCCAGAAAAACTGGGTTAGAAAAAAACAGCTTAAACAAACAATAGGGCCGGGGGTGACATCTCTGAGCCAGTAACCAACCAGCCACCCAGGAGTTACCACACAGCCTTCTCCAAAATCTCCCCCAGCCTTCCCAGTTCCGTGCAGCCCAGCAAGCTGAAGTTAACAGGGCTCCCTTTCAAATTCAAAAATCTGGACCAGGCCCCAACAGTTAACCAAGGAAACACATGCTAATTCAGTTAAGATCACCACACAAGACACTCTCCAGCGCCCCACAGGCCGGCGGGCCAGTCCAGGGCCCAGGCCTGGGACAGTCAGAGTCCGGACAGACGTCCAAGTGATAGATAAATGCTATTCAGAAAACAAAAAAGAGACAATAGGATCCACACTTCATTCGCCCTAAGAAAACGTCTAGTCAGCGTCCAACCCCCTCCCTTCCATTTTTAATGAGACAATGACAGTTCTTCATGGTGAGCCACAAAGCCCTGCTTCATAAGATCATTTTTTTCCCCTAATTCAACCTTGTGCCCATTCTCACGGGCTAGAAAATTCCCCCTGTGCAGATCACAGAAAACCCTGGGCAAGGAGCAACCTTTCAAGTCAGGGAGAATGTGGCATTCTGTTTGGAAGGTTTGCGGCCTGTGCCTCCACTGCCTACAGCTCTTTCCTGAGCTCCACAACTGTGCAATGAAATGAACAACACACTGTTAGTCACATCGGGCGTCCGCACTTGGCACAGTCTCACAGTCTCCATGTTTCCTCAGTTTCCTGGGGGGGGAGGGGGGGCAAGGAAAGAGAAAGACCTAGGTGGGTGTGAAACCAGGGCATCCTGGCCTCCTCTCCCTCATCTGTTTCAATTACACAGCTGTCAAACAGGTTATTCCTGGAATTCAGATTTTATAATCCCACATTGTAATTCTTCCTGCTCCTGTTGCCCAAACACACACTCCCTGCTTCCCCCAAATCTGGGACCGTCGCGGTCCAGGGAAGGGACAGGACAGGCCAGAGTTACAAAGCAGTCCCGGACACCAAACCCCCACCTTGAGCACTAGGCCGGCAGGAAGCGGGATGACAATGTGACAATGTTCCTAAGACCTAGACAACGGGGCCGAGGGTGATCGCAGGCCAAGCCCACCGGTATCAAGTGTTAATACCCACATACACAGACACACACTCGGGAGCCAGATTTGGAGGAGAAACACAAAAAAGACACAGGTTGTCACGGGGCGAGGGGAGCGGGGGGAGGGTCGTGGGAGGGTCGTCTCTTCAATTTCACTGAAAAAAAGAAAAAAAAAGTGCATGCCCCACAGCGGTCGCGGTCTTAATCCCACAGCCAGGAAACAGGGTCCCGGAGGCCGAGGCGAGCTCCCCGAGAGGCGCGGGTCGGCGCTGCAGAGAGACCCCTCCCGGGGGCGGCCGCGCGTGGCCGGGCGCCCCGGGGCCCAGCACGAAGTTTCCACGCGCCACGGGAACAAAGGAGGCGCCCCACCGACCTTGTAGACTTGTCCGTAGGTGCCATTTCCGACCACTTCCACGAGCTCGAAGATCCCGGCCGGGTCCTGCAGGGAGGAGAGGGGTCAGCGGCCGAGGCCCGGCGGAGGCGGAGGAACGGACCCGACGCGCCGTCCCCGTCCCCGCGCCCGCCCGCCCGCAGACAAAGGGGCCGCGCCCGCCCCGCGCCACAGCCGCCGCCGCCGCCGCCGCCCGGCTCACCCGCAGCGCCGAGAGGTCGATGTCCACCAGGCTCTTGGCGGGGGAGTCGTTCGCCATCTTCGCGCGGGCCCGCCCGGCCTGGCCGCCCGCTCGGCCGCCGGGAGCGGGACACGGGGCGCGGAGCGTGCGCGGCGGAGGCGCTCACACCATGGCCCCGGGCGTCGCCCGCAGCCTCAGGCCCGGCCCGCGCCCAGGAGCCGTGAGCCAGCGAGCGCGCGCGAGGCCGCCAGACAAAGATCCCGGGCGGGCGGCGGCGCGGGGCGGGGCGGGGCGGCGGCGCGGGGGCGGGCCCGGGACCCTGGGAGCGGCGGCAGGCTCGGAAAACGGCTCCCCCTTCCCTCGCCGGCAGAGAGCGGGCGGAAACGCGCGCAGCCTGGAGCCCGCGGGGAGGTGAGGTGAGGGGCTCGGAGCGCACTACGTGAATATTCATCAAGTGGGCGTGGCTGGGTGGTGGCCCAGGGGGGAGTATTTGGATATTCAAAGAGGTAGGTGGTGCCAAGTGTGGCCGGGCAGCCACCGGATGCTCAAATATTCATCAGAGGCGGGACTGGACTAGGATCGGGCGGTGCTTCTAATTGAATATTCATTTAGGGGCGGGGCCAAGATGGCGGACTGGACGTGGGCGGAGTTATAGTCATCTGGGATGGGCAGGGCCAGACCCTGGCCCAGCGGTCTCGAGATGTGTGAATATTCATCAGGGTGGGCGGGGTCGTACAGTGGCCTAGCCGGCTCGGGCCTCGTAAATATTCATCAGGGGCGGGGCTAGACAATATGGGAGGGCGCTGGCCGGGGACCTATGAGGGCGGTCTGGGTGCGGACAACGCCGGGGTGCACGCTTCCGCGTCATCCGCAGAAGAGACCCTCTCTGAAACCCCAAAGCCAAGAGGCAGCCGGGATCCGTGGCTCCTGCAGAGAAGGCGTGTCCGCCCTATCGTCTCAGACCCTCAAGGCCGCGGCGGGTTTGCCCGAGTGGAGCAGCCCACGCCCTGTTCTTGCTTGCCAGCCCATCTTCTCCTGAGCGCGTGTACAGATGCTTCCCGAGACCCTCCGTTCAGGTGGCCCCGTGCAAGCAGCCGCGATCTGCCGGGCTGTACCCCCAGATCTGCCAGGCTTCAGCTTTGTACCTGGAGGTCACCGAGGGTCGAGACAGGCAGCTCAGTAAGTTAGAAACAGTTAGGCAGAGTTGTCTTCTGCTTCGTCCACGCTCCGTATCACGTTCCTGCACCAGCCGAAGAAAAGATCCAGTGGCTCCCCGGTGCTAGGCACCTGACTGTTGCCTGCCCAACCCCATCCTGCAGTCCAGGGACACGTGGGGCTGTTTTCAGACAAAGCTAAGGGCTGCTGCTGCTTGGAGCTCAGTAACAATGGAGCCCTGCTAATCCAAGGCCCTTCACCCCGGGGCTTCCTAGACATCAGTTCTACTCCTTGCTGAGACTTCTGCATACAATTCTAGCCCTAGGGTAAGGAAACCAAAGTACTGAAAGATAAGCCATGAACTGAAGCCCTGGAAAGCTGCCTAGGAAGAAAGCAGGGATCTCTCCAGATCAGTCCATCCCGAAGTCTGAGGCTGCTCAGGTGGTCTGTGCTACCCAGATTGGGTCCAGCACCCTCCTGATTCCTGACAGTTTCATTTCCAAAGTTTTGCTCATGAAAATCCCTTGCAAGCTTAGGACACATCCTGGAACACCTGGTATTTGCTGATTGAAGAAACTGCAGCAACCCAAGTGCTTGCTGGATTTATGAGGCCCAGCCTAGTGACACACTCCTGTAAATCACAATAATGGGGAGGCTGAGGCAGGAGGAGTGTTAGTGTGAGGCCAGTCTGGACTCCATAGTGAGTTCAAGGCCAGCCTGAGCCATAATGAACATTATGTCTTCAAAATAAATAAATAATTCTGATAAGCAGCGATGGCTATGAGTACAGGTTAAATAATTTACTCAGAACTACATACGTGCACTTCTAAATATTCAAACCATACATATTTAATAGTCTTTGCTAGTAGTAACATGGGTTAGTCTCAGACAACGTGCTGAGTCCTTTACATGTTGTTATGGTTTATGTCTAGTTGTCCCCCCAAAGCCTCATGCAATCATGGGGTGGGGACTTCTAGAATTTGAGACTTGACTCACGATCCACTGGTATTATGTGCTTTAGTACTGATGGGATGATGGGTCTGAGTACTGCTAGGATTATGGGTGTGGCCTAAGGCGGATAGGCTGAGGCACACAGCCTGAATGTAATATAAAGAGAAACAGAGAGACCGATTCTCTGTTGCTCTGTGCTGCCCTGGTTGGTCAGTTGCCTCTGTCACCATTTTGTTGCTGTCCTGCTACCATGAACTGCTGCTCTCTGCCATGTGCTACTCTGCCTCGGAGCCAGCCGAGTATGGACTGAAATCTCCAGTAACTGAGCTAAATAAATATTTCTTTCCTTCATTTTGGGTGCCAGGTATTTGTCCCAGCAACGAGAGAAGAGTAACTAAGACCCATGTTATAGTATTATTTTATTCCACACATGAGGAAGTGAAAGTCTAAACACAAACATGGAGTGGTATAGTGGTGTGTACCCCTATAATTCCAGCCCTCAGGAGGCCAGGACAGAGAAGAGAAAGAAGTGCCTTTCCAGGATGCATAGCTGGTCCCAGCCCACGAATGCCAGGACCTCCCTCCAGGAGTCTCATTCCATAGGTTCCACAGGCCATGACACTGAGGACCCCTCAGACCGCCTCTTCCCCTCTGTCTATCCTAGTCCGCTCCCTCAGTCACCTCAGAACCGTCTCTTCCTTCTCCGGGCCTTCTCTATGCTGCCTTCCTTCCTGGGCTGCTTTTTCCACTGTTGCCAGCGGGACACTTACTTCACACCTGGAAGTCAGCTATTGCTCGAGGAGGGCCTCCGACCATTCCCCGTGTCAGCAAAAGGGACCCTGGTTGCCCCAGGAGATCTTGCAGCCTGACTGGCAATGAATGGCATAAGGGTTCCATAAATAGGCCTAGCATGAGGAATAGCATTAAAAAACTCAGGAAAGAGGGACAAGCAGGTCAGTTGTTGAGTATCATGGATTTGAGGGAAAAGGGAAAACTGGGCTGATGCCCTAGTTCTATTGTGTACCAGTTGTGTGACCTGGGGAGGATGCTTAACTTCCGAGCCTCTGCTTCCTCGTCTGTGTACTCTGAGACTAGGGATGAGAAGGTGCTAAGGGATGCGGAGGTCTCAGGAGGCAGCTACCTGAGGCCTGGCATCGGGCGGGGATGACAGGCCGCAGCACAGACCAACAAGGAGAAGGTTTCCTGGTGGCCCCGCGCCTTGCTGACACAGTCGGGGGCATCGCCAGGAGCAGAGGAAGGTCGAGAGTTGCTGGAAGACAGTGAGTGCCAAACAGGGAATGTCTCCTGCAGGATCTATGTTCAAACTCAACTCCAGCAGCACAGCGGGGAGCCAGGTTTTCAATGAACAGCCACGAAGCAGACCGAGCCACCGGGGCGGCTCTTCACTTCCCGTGGCCGCACTTCATGTAGTCCCACCTCGTCAGGGTTTCACTGTCTGAGGTTTCAACTACTTGAGATCAACCAAGTCTAAGTAGAAAAAATTAAAAAAAAAACTGGGAAAGGGCCGGCGAGATGGTTCAGTGGTCTAAAGCGCCTGCTTAGGAAAGCTCAGGCAACTGCAGGGACTG